>CAWUFW010021234.1:0-126967 GCA_963921515.1 Calotriton arnoldi
ACCAGTCCACGCTGTCGGTGAAGCGTAAAAGGCCATTTATTAGGACAGGCTGTAAACATAACTTTAACCATAATACATATTTAACAATAACCTCAACGAAACTTCCCCCCGCTTCTTCGTCTCACTTGCTCCATTCTTTCCCCTTGCACCCCATCTCTCTTCACGTTCCACAACAACCCGTTTCCGTTCTCAATCCTTCTTCATTTGTCTCCTGACGTCCTCTTTTGCATCACCTGTCATCGCACTCCTGCATCCCGCAGCCCCATCAATCACTCTTCCCCCGAGAGGTGGGTGGGCCCGTCCAGGACTCCCCACCCCTCCAAAGTTCCGCCTATCTCCCTACAACCTGCCCTAAACTGGCATGCTCCATCCACCTCAGTTAACCCTTCCCTCTTTACTGTAGGGTGGGTGGGTGGCCAACTTTCTTCAACCCTCCCGCTGGCGCTAGGAAACAGGAAGAGGAAGTAGTTTCCCTTCCTGCTCCCTTATAGCCTCTCCTACTCCCTCCCCTTCCCCTCCAGCCTTCCCTGTGTGCGCGAATCCCCCGGGGAAAGACTAGACTGCGTCCTGCTTTCCCCGGGGCCGTCATCGCGCCAAATAACCAGTCCACGCTGTCGGTGAAGCGTAAAAGGCCATTTATTAGGACAGGCTGTAAACATAACTTTAACCATAATACATATTTAACAATAACCTCAACGAAACTTCCCCCCGCTTCTTCGTCTCACTTGCTCCATTCTTTCCCCTTGCACCCCATCTCTCTTCACGTTCCACAACAACCCGTTTCCGTTCTCAATCCTTCTTCATTTGTCTCCTGACGTCCTCTTTTGCATCACCTGTCATCGCACTCCTGCATCCGCAGCCCCATCAATCACTCTTCCCCCGAGAGGTGGGTGGGCCCGTCCAGGACTCCCCCACCCCTCCAAAGTTCCGCCAACCAGGGAACCCCCTTTGGGTGGTTACCTGCCCCACCCCGCCGCCATGCACCTTTCGCCCTCACACCCTTCTACACCAAATGGACTCATTCCAAAGCTTACTGATCGCGTCCCTCATCTCCATCATGTAATATGCATTACCCATCCTCGAAAGGTGCACCCCGTCGTCCCTGAATAGCAGCGGCTCCTCCAGGAGCAGCCCCTTGTGAGCAATAACTTTAATGTCTCTGTTGTCGCAAAAAACCCTCATCGCCCTGTTCAATTTTCTCCTGGCTTTTTCCACTGCCGCTGGTTTTACCGCTCCCTCCACACTCTACGAGGCACAAACTCAGTCCACACCAAGCAGGTGCCCGCCATCCGTTGCTTCATCACGTCCAAGTCCCTTTGCATCTGTTGCATGATTGCCAGGCCTGACAATCGCACCAAGTCATTTTCCCCCAAATGTAAAACCAGCAAGTCAGGACATCCTTTCTGCGACACCATCTTCGCCAACCAGGGCAAGAACGCCCCCAGCGCATTCCTCGTTTTCCCCACCATTGCACCTCGTGATGGCTGCTCCGCAGTCCCAGGCTACGGCCGTAAACCTGACGATCTGCATACTGCGCCGCCCAATGCACGAAAGAGTGCCCGGCTATCCAGGTGACCGTCTTGGTCCCTAGGCCCCTCACACAACCTACGATGAGAAAAAAGGTGTTAAAAACCATCCTGGCCCAACTAATACCACTCTACTCCTCCTTTTCGCAGCGCCCCTGTCACTTCCTCACGTAGCGCTCGCAGCAACGGGACCTCCATCTCCCAATCTGTCGAATCCGATCCCAAGACCACCCCAAACGTGCCGCCGCCGTTGCTGCCCCAATCCGAAAAGAGTGTGTCCCAAATCCCTTCGGGTCCCGCCCCATCCGCTTCAACGCCATACGCATAACCGCCAGCAACTGGGCCGCCGTCAACCTATCGCCGGAGCCATGCAGGAAGATCTCCCCGTTTTCCCGGCCCCATCCTGCGAAAAATTCTCCCACTCTTTTACCGGGCACACACCCTGGCACCCACTCTCATTCAACCATATCCACTTTCCCCTCCCTGCCTGATCCGTTTTTGATTGGCCTAACCATATCCCCAGCCGACCCCCGTCCAATCTCACATCCACATACTGACGTCCTGCCTTACCTTTCGTACCCAACAACTCTGACACCCGAAATGCCCCAAAAACATCCACACCATGCTCAAACGAAACAAAGCCACTTCCGTAACATCGTAACAACAAATGGGCAACATGCCCAATAAACCTTGCAATACCTCAAAAGTCACGGCTTCCCGGGCGCCCCGTAGCCCCTCCAGTCTCTCCCTGCCCCAACCCTTCAGCATTCTGCTGATAATCTCATCTTTCGCCGGATCAAATCCCCAAAACAACTTACAATAGAAGGAGATTCCCGCCAATTTCCCTGCAATCGTCGTATGGGACAACCCCTTCTCAATACAGTGCAATACAAAACGGATCACTCCCTGCTCCATCGCTTGAAAGGACATGCGCCCACTGTCAGTGGTCCAGCCCATAAAGACCCCGAACTCCGTCCAAGCCAATCTGTAAGTGCGCCGCGTCGTCTCCGCTATCGACTTCTCCACTAGGCTGCAGACTCTCATTCCCCCAGGCCCAGATGCCGTCCGGCAACTGCGTTTTGAGGACTTCCGCTCCAGGTGCCATGCGGCGAAACCTGCTCCACTGCGAGCGAGACAAAGCATCCGCGATGTCATTACTCGCTCCTGGCACATGTTTTGCCCGAAAGACCACATTCAACTGCAGACACTGTAGCATAAAATACCTCAACAACCTCAACACCCTCAAGTCCCTTGCTCTCTGCCCGTTGACCAGGTCTACCACTGTCATGTTGTCCACATGGAACAACACGGAACGGTTCTTGAATTCACTGCCCCACACCGCTAGAGCCACCAACAATGGAAAGAACTCAAGAAACGCAATGCTCCGCCCCTGCGTGATCCAGTGAGCCGGCCAGCGCTCCGCGCACCATCTCCCGTCCCAGAACACCCCAAAGCCTGCTGCCCCCGCTGCATCTGAAAATATCTGCACTTGCCACACTGTTTTGTCCTCAACGAATTCCAGCGAAACCCCATTGAAGTCGGTCAGGAAAGTCTGCCATATTCTCAGGTCTGCTCGTACTCCCAAGGAAATCCGCACCCTGTGATGCGGTAGCACCGCCCGGACATGGCCATGCCGAGGCGCCTGCAAAAGGTTCTCCCCGCTCTCACCACCCTGCAAGCAAAATTCAACAGCCCCAGAAGCCGTTGGACCGTCTTCAGGTCAATCTTTCTTTCTCCCATCACCCCCAACACACAGGCCTGTATGTCTCCCACTTTTCAGCCGGCAACCGGGCTATCCACTGCACTGAGTCCAACTCAATGCCCAAAAACGTCAATTGACAGCTGGGCCCAGCTGTCTTCTCCGGCGCCAATGGGACCCCAAAGTGCCGGGCCATCTCCTGAAACTGCGCCAACGCTCGCCCACAGGCACCCGACCTTTCCAGTCCGATGAAAAGGAAATCGTCCAGGTAATGCGACACCTCCTTATGCCCACTGCTCCTTTGAAATGCCCATTGCAAGAAGGTGCTGAACAATTCAAAGAGAGCGCACGAAATCGCACAGCCCATGGGGAGAACTTTGTCCACAAAGATGGCCCCTCAAACTGCATGCCCAGCAACGCGAAATCCGCCGGGTGTATGGGCAGTAAGCGAAACGCCGACTTCACATCACATTTCGCCAGCTCCGCTCCCTGCCCACACCTCTGTACAAGGCGGATTGCGTCGTCCACTGAAGCATACAGTACCCTTGAGTCCGCCTCCGCGATGAAGTCGTTCACGGACCTCCCTTCCGGCCAGGACAGGTGGTGTATCATCCTGTACTCGCCCGGCTCTTTCTTGGGCACCACCCCAGCGGAGAAATAATCAAGTCTGCTAAAGGCCAGTCGACAAACGGGCCCGCAATCCTACCTTCGTTAAGTTCAGTTCGTAGTTTTGCGGACACCACCTCCGGCAACTCTTTAGCCGATCTCAAGTTGTCAGCCCATCTCCTTTCCCTTGGACCCTGATACCCCACCCGAAAGCCCTCTGTAAATCCCCACTGCAACTTCAAAGCTGCCTCTCTGTCTGGATATACCGAGAGCCACGGGCCCATGGCCTCAATTCGGACCGGAGTAGGCGCCCTTCGGTCCAGGCTGTCCCCGTCCCTTCGTGGCCCGCCACTGTTCTGATGGTGTTGCCAACGTAAAACATTGGGTGAGTGCGTGTTTCCCACCACATTTGGAGCACTCATGTTTGAACTTACACGGGTACCTGGAGCAGTATCCTTTGTTGTAGTTCCAACACGCTCCCGTGGTGCTCCCACCTGGCTTCTGCTGTCCACCCCCGCAGTTCCTGCACTGGCCTGTCCACTACCCGCCCCAGACTGAGCGGGACGCGTCGGAAATGTCCGATACGTCACCGGCAGCCCGCTCGCCGTGTGCGTTGCTGCGGACGACTGCGTGGGACGACATCCATTGCATCCACAGTTCCTGGTCCACCTCCCCCAGGGTTTGTCGGGATTCGCTCCCAGTCTGGCCCGAAACTCCTCATCATAACTGAGCCATGCAAACCCCCAAAATGCATCTGCGCCTTCCTAATGATGTCCATATATTTTAACAGCGCTATCGCCCTTTCTTGATGCTTTTCGCAATATATGCTAGCATAAATCAGAAAGGCCGACGTCCAATTTTCCATGGTCACGGGCACCCGCGGTCTACGAGTCAGCTCCCATTCCTCCTCTTTGGAACCCTCCTTGGCCTGTATCTCCCTATGGAGCAGTTTAAAACGTCCACATATTCGTGTCGCCATATTCTCGCCCGTATTTTTTCTGACAGATGCGACCCCAACGGCATAGCCAACCCCATGTACGGCAATTTTTATGCTGTCGTTCGTCCCCCTTGCCGTCCTTCCCCTCTTCTTTGTCCGTCTGGACACTGGCCACCGCCTTCTTCCCCCCTCTTTGCCCGACTCGGCCGACTGACCACCCGTCCCGGGTGCCACAACCTTGGGTTCCCGCACTGACCCCTCCCCCACGCCCACCGACCGGCAGGACTTCTTCCTACCCCGCCCTGCCCCTTCGTCCCAAGCTTCCCACCACTTGCCCTCACCTGACAAGGTGGTCTGTGCTCCTTCCTCCGACTTGCTGTTGCCGCTCTTCTTCGCAGAGGCCGTCCTGGCCTGTGTCCGGGCCACCGCCGGTGCCTGGA
Source organism: Calotriton arnoldi (assembly GCA_963921515.1). NCBI lineage: Eukaryota > Metazoa > Chordata > Amphibia > Caudata > Salamandridae > Calotriton > Calotriton arnoldi. Next base: position 5,209 of record CAWUFW010021234.1, read on the forward strand.
AAATATCAACACATTTCGTCGTTGCCGCTCCCCCACCGACCTCCCGGCCGGCCTTTCAACCTCCTCACGTAACTCGCCTTCCTCAAGCTCATCACTGTCCTCCCCATAATCCAACATCAACTCTGCTTCCGTATCCTCAGGCATCCACGTTAACTCTTGCACCGCTCTTTTCACACCTTTCCCAGTCTTGTCATGCACCACTCCCCGTTCCCCTGCCCCCTTTGCTGATGCCCGCTCCTTCGGTGGAGGGAAGGCCGCCGCGGACCCCCTGCTGCTTCTGCCCGGCGTCTTGGGGCCGTTTTGCGCCCGCCGGCCCACCCCGTCTGCCGGCTGCCGCCAGCTGGTCCCCCAGGCTGCTCCAACCTGAGAGGGTCCCAGCGCCAGCGGGCCTCAAAGCCGTCCCGGCCGCCCCTACCCCGTCCGGGGGAGCTATCATCCTCCGCCCACACCCACTTGCCCCCTTTTGGGGCCTCCTGCCCAAGCTTCTCCGCCCAGGCCTCCTCCTCTGATGTGGGAGTGGGGGCCCCTCCGCCCGTTCCAACTCCCCCTGGCTTCCCGGGCCTCACACAAAGCCGCCCACTGCGCCTCGGTGTCGTTGATAACGCGCCTCTGATCCCGGATTTTTTCCTCTAAGGTCATGCACTCCCACCTCCGCCCTCCGGCTGCAGAGGGCTGCCCCCGTCTACCCCCCGCCTTTACCGCCGTCGCCTGCGCAGCCAGGCCCCCCCCACCCCTGCCCTCGGTGTCCCCCGGAGGGGCACCCCTATCCCTACGCACCCTCCACTGCGACAGGTCCAGTGGTGACTCCCCCAGGAGCCCCCCTCATTGCGTGTGCCCCCTGACCCAAACAAGTCCTGAGACCCCACCCCCTGTGACCCCCCACCGAAATCCTGCACCAATCCCCCTCCTTCCCTGCCGCCTCAAATTGACCTCCGTGGGCCTCCCCCTCCCAACTGGGCCTCTGGCCAACGCCTGCTGCAGTCCCCTGGCCGTCCCTCCACATCTCCCAGGCCCCCCCTCCCGGCCGCCACGGCCGCACGACCAACAGGCAGGCTTTTTCTCCCACCCCTCGCTTCCCCCCGGCTCTTCCCGGCCCCCCTTCCCGACCACGTGTGGCGTCCGTTTAGGGGACTCACGGCATGCAGCCACCGCCGCCGCCACTCCGGCCGATGCGGACCGGGGGTCCGCGTCATCCCCACCCAAGCCTCCTCCAACACCCCGGGCGCAGCAGGTCCTCCCGCCCCGCCCGGCCGAGTACACGCAGGGCCTCCCTCACTGCCTCCATGTCAGTGCCCGTCATGATGCGCCTCCTGCTTCCCCCTAATCCCGGGCGCCGACCGGCACCAAAGTAGACGAATTCCCAATTCCCTACCTAACTTCCCTCACCTCAACTTTCTTCAACCCTCCCGCTGGCGCTAGGAAACAGGAAGAGGAAGTAGTTTCCCCTTCCTGCTCCCTTATAGCCTCTCCTACTCCCTCCCCTTCCCCTCCAGCCTTCCCTGTGTGGCGCGAATCCCCCGGGGAAAGACTAGACTGCGTCCTGCTTTCCCCGGGGGCCGTCAAAAGACTGGCACAAATCAGTGACAATCGGCTTGACTCACACGTGTTACCTAAAAAAAGAACCTCAAAGTACACCGAGGACTGGCTTCTACTTTTTTAGTGCAGGTCGGTATAGTCACATGTTCCTCCATCTTTCTTTTGGAAGGTAGCATTAAGCACAGACTCCAAGTTGAATTTTATTTTCATGTTTTGTAAAGCGCTACGCACTTCCCTTTGGGTTACTTCAGAATGCTGAAATACTGCTGTAATACCCCCACCCCCTCTCGTAACTCCGCAGCAAGCTTGCAAACCTAAGCCGGGGTCCTTCTGTTCGCTCTGCTCCCGGCACAATGGAGATGGAACGGCTCACAAAGCCCGCCTGAAAATGGGGCCAGTTATCAGATCCCAAATAATGCTGAAAGCCTGTCCCCGTTTTACAATAGCCCCCTGAGAGGATCCAGCTACAAAGGGAACGGCAGAAAGATGACGGCATGCGGTGGTGTTAGACAACCTGTGGCACGGCGCTGTGTCAATAGTCCATTTTGCTGAGGTTTCATCAGCCCAAGGCCTGCTGTTACCAGCCATCAATGGGTCCGGCGGGATGAAAGAGGCCAGGACATCACAGGTGTGCAAGGCTGAAAACCCAGAAGGCGATGCACTCGAAAATATGTCTAATTTAATAGACCCCTACGTTTGCGTCATGCATGTGCCCCTCTCAGATTCACCCATCTCCTGCCTTTTGAACAACGCGTCTAGCTAAAAATAGCAATACTAAAATGCCACTTACACTGGCCAGATCAGACTAAGCTATCCACAATGCACTGTCTTCTGGCAGGCTGGAAGCGTGCTGGGCCTCATCAAGGCCCCGTGACTTGAGGTGAATTGAACTTTGTATGGAGAACAGTCCATTTAGGCAGCCTGTGGGAAACCTTTTCGAGCAGTACTTCCACTAGTATGTAGTGAACTCGAAAATTAACGCCAAATTACATGTAGTCGTGTGTGACCCATTCCAAGATGGCGTCCGTACAACCCGTGCAATGTACTTCCAAACCAGGCTACAAATGTAAGCCAGACCACTCGCCATAGAGGACAACAGAAAAACAGCTATAATTGTTTGCACTTCATCAAGTTCTTACAGAATTAACTCTGTCGAAGGTGTAATAAAAAAGCAACTATTTTTAAGGTGTGGAAATAAGAAGCCCGCTTGTTCTCAATGGAGCAACCTTGATGACAGCATCATCCTGAACCCCCTACTTGCTTCGTGTTTGGCTAATCATATAGTAGATATGGCTTCAAGTTCTGGTCATTGGAAAAAGTGCACAGTTATAATGGGTGACGGGCTGGTGAAGAAGTTATCTGTTGTTAGTTTGGAAATGACAAGGCAGTTTTAATGTTTGTTTAGTTGCTGATGAGTACAGTAGTGGTGACAGTTGCAATGTTTTGTTAGTGGAGTGGGTGGGGTCTTGAAGTTGGGTGGGAAAGTGGAGAGTAATGATGTGTGGTGAGTGGGTGTAGATTCGTGGATAAAATTATTCATTTTTTTTTTGTGGTAACGGCCATGGTGGTGGAGACAGCAATGTGAGGTGGCAAATTGGTTATGAGGCTGGAGGCCGCACAGAGTGTGGTTAGTGGAGATAAGATGAGGAGTGGGCAGCTGTTGCTAGTGGTTAGAGCGATGGGTGGGGTAGCAGAGACAATCATGAAATGTGGCAAGCAAGGAGACTGCTATGATGTGCGGTGTGTGGGGATGTATGGGTAGCTGGAGACAATTATGAGATGTGATTAGAGGGATGGACAGGGTATGCATTGAGTTAGTGGCAAAATGGGTGGATTTTAAAGAAAACTCTGACATGGGGTGGGCAAGCTGTTGGAGTTAGTTGATATGGTTATTGTGGATAAAAAGAGAGTAGAAGAAACTAATATGATGTAGTCATTGAGTTAGTGGGACAACAGTTGGAGACAGATGTGAGGTGTGGTTAGCTAGGATGAGTAAAGCTGTGGCAGCCGTTGTCAGGTTGCTTACTGAGATGCGTGGGATAGAGGGAATTGTTGGGGTGGTAGTGGTGACAGTTGTGAGATCTGGTGACAAGGAATATAATAAAAAAGTGGAAACACTTATAAGGTATGGCTGTTTGGAATTGCTAGCAGTTCAGGAAACAGGAGGTTCGGTCATTGTAGAGCGGTATGATGGGTAACTCGTGGGGCTGGACAGGAGTAATGGTGAGCCTAAAGTCGGGGTAGGAAATAAATATAAGGTGGGGTTGATAGGAATAGTGATAATGGGTTTTGGTTAACATTCAGTTTCAAAACGGATTACTTCAGATTTGCCCGTTATTCATTTATCTTCACATTAAAACTTAATTTCCACCTTATTAAGTCTCTAAAACCCTGAAAAAAACAAAACATCTTTTTTTTCTATGTGCACACCGTTTGGACAAATAGTGAAACAGGGGATAGAACTAGGTTACGTCTCTTCCAATTTTTGTGTTCTTCGGTCAACTCAAATACATTAATTTGATGCAGGTATATCAGCCTTGGTCTCCACTGATCCAGTTTTTAGAGATTTTACTAGAAGAATGTAAATCTATGGTATTTTGACTGCATATGTGATAGTAGCTAAAAGTGATTGTATACTCGTTCTCAATTTGAAGGTAATTTTGGGAATGATATCAGGAAATTAGGGGCAGATTTACAAGCCCCTTGCGCCACTTTTGCGTAATTTTTCCCATGTTAAAAATGACGCAAAAGTGGCGCAAGGGGCTTGTAAATCTGCCCCTTAGTGTTTAAGACAGAACTTTATTTTATAGGAACTAATGGTCAGATGAACAAAGATATTTTGTGGTCACAAACCCTGTGATTTGCAAAATCACTGGGTTTCCAACCACAAAATTTCTTTTTTCTGTTTACTAAAAAATAAAAGCCTTTCTGTCTCGCAAAGTGGGTTGTGCGATCCATACTGAATTACAGTTTGGAGGGGCGGCCCTTCTAAATGGGAATCCCAATGGTATGTATCAACAGTTGCAACAGCAATTGTGGTGGCAAATCTTTGATCAATTAACAACATCTCAAAGGAGGTGGTAACTGATTCACAAAGCAGAGCACCTTCCCTTTGTAAATGCTGCCGGCAGCCTCTGGAGGAATAGACAGTGTTACGGCGGACCACTGCTTGCTCCTCCCATATTTTCTGAAAAGGAAAAAGGTTTTATTTAAAATCAGCACTTATTGCTTTGAAGCCCACGGGTTGCTTTTAAAAAAGCTTCCCATTTGGTAATGCAAACACAGGGTTGGTGCTCTGTTCTTTGCAGGTCATCATCTCTGCATTTGTAGTCAATCACAGAAATACCAAAATAGCGACCTACCTAATTAATATTCATTAGGCAGGTCGTTCTGCGACCCACTGTGAGAGGAGCTTTAGTGATGCAGCCCATTACTATACAGGTTGCATGATAAAATTAAATACTGGTCACAAAAAGTAGGTGTGCAATTTGCAACCAACTTCTGTGATACTCTTTTAGTACACCTGACCCTAGATACCCCCCTGCCCTGTACATCACTGTCACACTGAGGTGTGGGGCCTTTTTGGGTTTATGAACTCAACAGTGGCGGCCGGCACAGATCGGGGGTGGGGGGTGGTTGGGGGGAGAGGGTTGTCAAAAATAATTTTAAAAACACCTCTTCACCACGTCTCTCCTTGGTCTTCCCAGCCAGGAACAGGAAAAACATCCAGGCTCACATTCCCCAAATATTTGGAAGAAATCTGTGGGCCTCGCACTGATACTACACTTACAAAGTTCGTTTGACAAACCTGCCTACCAGCAATACACCTGGTTACTAATTCAAACGTTCATGTAGATGAGAGCAGAGAGGAACGCCTGGCAAACACAAATCATTAATTTCCAGGAATAGAGGAACACATGCCATTTGGCTGAACTCCCAGATTGCTTCGATATCTTCCAAGAAGGAGTCCAAAATAAGCATGCAAGCTCACTGTATACACGAGCATAGTCCAAAACAAATGGCGGTATAACAAACAAGTATTGGCAAAGCCAATAGCTCCCGCCTATGCTAGAGCTTTTGGATTTGGCAATGAGTTTCAGCCAGGATTTAGACCATGCCACTAATTGGATAGACCACACCCCTTTAAGAGGTTTGCCTCACCCCTTTTAGAGCACACCCAGTTTTTCACACTTAAAGCCCTGCTGCATTGTGGATTCCTATACGTGGAGGGGTAAAGAACTGGGGCAGTGCTGGGGATGGTTGCAAAACACAGTCACACACGTCTTGCCACAAAAATACCCACCCAACCTCCAAACACAATCTAGAGAAAATGAGGGACCCTTCTCACTACCCAAATGGAGACAAGCCTATAGGGCAGCTCATAATTGGACATGGCATCTCTTAAAGGCATGCGCGGCCACAGCAGAGCAAGTCAATGCGAATGACTCTAGGGAAATCTTCGAATTTTGCTAAGTGGCTTATACATGGTTTTTGCCAAACCACTGCTGAGCATAAAATATCAATGTTGTGTACATTACCATACTCCATTCTTCCCAAAAACCCAAACTGATATTGCCACAGCCTCTGCCCTTGCAAATAATCATTACATTTCCAACAGAACACTGAAAGAGAACCATTGGGCAAACAGCAGTAGGTGCTCTCTCATCTGCCACTGAAAAGCTGGTGGAGGATGTTTAAGAGTGCAAAGAGGACACCTAAGGACCGTAACAGTGGCATACCAATAGCCCCCGCAGCCCATGCGGTGCAGGGGGCCCCTGAGCTCTGTGGGGCCCCCACTCGCACTGTGCACAGGCGGGCCTGAAAGCTCCTGACTGGGTCTGCAGCGTGGGCCCCCCCTCTATGCACTTTTCAGGGCCCCCCGCAAGTTTCGTTACACCACTGGACCATCACAAATTTCTGATTCTGTGTCTGAAAAGCCACTGTGTCTACCAGGGATGGGCAGGTTAGGGCTTATCAGGGTAGGAGACCCCACAATTAAAGTTATTTTTGCTGGTACTCCCAACCCTGTTTTAACTCACAGAATAATCACACACCACTTATTCATCTACACTCACTAAATCTCTCACCCCCATGGCACCAAACGGCTATTTGGAAAAAGATCTCCGCCAAAGTGCCCCTCATCGGGAGCCCGTCAGGCATTGCAGCGCCGGCCAGACGAGGAGCAGCCCGATGATGAAGCATGACACCCAACTGGGTGTGTGAGGGCATTACATTCCAAAGAAATGGATTCCCATCTCTTTTTGACTCTGTAGCCTACTGTCCTTTGTACATTGCTAAATTCTAGATCATTCAGGAACAGCACAACTTTAATTTTCATAAAACAGGTTAGGGCTTTGCCAGAGGCCAGTCCATCTGAGTACAACCGGCGATTGGTGGGAGACTGTGAGGAAATGGGGTGTATTACATTGTGGGTTGTGCAACCTCACTGTGTAATACACTTACCAACCCCTTTAGGACACTTGGGTTTCATCTGTCAAGGCCTCAGCTCAATCCTGGATAGCTGCGGCACTGAGCAGAAAAGGCTTACATAGAGAACCAAGCGTTAAGCATTTGAACAACACCAAAACAATTGAAGAAGAAATTGACACAACACTCAAGAAATCCAACCCCAATTTAGATACATAGGCTATATTTGTTTAAAGAATTTAGATAGTAGAACGAAAAAGATCCACTGGAGAGTTCTGATGATATAGATTTTACAAGCAATAATAGATCAAGAAATTTCACTCAACTGCAAACAACCCTTGGCAAAGTCAACAAACTAGACACTTCGAAACTTCAAAGAAAAATTAGGTAAGTGTCAATATTGTTGATTAGAACTACTTGAGGCAACCAAATCCAGCAGGGAGCTACTCAGGGGGACCAACAAGGTCCTCAAGAACAGTTACCTCCACAGAAGTAGCTGTCATCTAGCAAATCCAGGCATCTTATCCATGTTGCAACAGATCCCTACGGAGTGGTCCTGGTGCAAGGGATGAAGATGCCCCAAAGATACTGTGGATTCAACGTGGTCAACGGGGCCTTCCTGCAGGGATTCTTTGGCCTACATAGATGGTGAGGGGGTCATGGTTGCAAGTCAGTCTCCCACAAAGTCCTCCAAAGTCTGGCTGAAGTCCAGTCACCCGTTGTCGTGGTCACGGGCCAATCCTTCTTGGGTCGATAAATAAACTTCTGATTGTCCCAGAAACTCTCTGACAGCACTCCTGGGTTCAGCAAACTCGGGTGCAACTCTGTGCATCAGGTTTTGGTTGTTGGTGCTGCATGGCGGCGGTGGTAGCGGTTTGAAGATTTTTGGCTACCAACATGCCCCAGCAGGCTTCTTCAACTGTTGTGTCCCTGTGCCTCGAACGGGAAGTCAGTCTGCTGGCACTTGGACTTCTCTTGGCTTGACTGGGCTCTGGAAACAGCTTCCCCTTGAGCAGGAGACAGCAGGCATAGTCTCTCCCTTTGCTAGCCACCAGGTGCAGCAGGTGCAGTCCTCGTCCGTGCAACCTCTCTTTGCTGGTCCCTCGGTGCAGCAGGACAGTCGTCCTTCAGTCCTACTCCCACGTTGGTCAAGATCTGAGGTCCGAATGCCAGAGGTGCCCCCTTTATGCTCAGAAAGTGCCCTCATGGCAGGATGCAGTTAGTAGGTATTAGGCTACCAGGTTCCCTCCCACCTGGTGACCACCTCCTGTAGAGTGTGGCATCTGGCTATCCCAGGATGTACCATTCTGTCTACTCCCAAGATGGCGAGTCCCCTCTGTCGGTGTTCAGACCTCCCTAGCCCACCCCAGGGTGTGGCTACCTCAGGGCAACTTGCCCCAGGAGAAACCAGTTTGTAAACTGGTTTCCCCTCTCTGCTTCCTGTGTCAGCCTGTCTACCTCAGTAATGGGGCAGGCAGCCCTACCCCTGGTATTGCACATTTGCCCTTCAAAGGTGAAACTTCCCTTTTGGGGCTAACACCCAAGCAGCTTCATGCAGGAGGGAGGTGTCACCTCCCTGGCCTGCAATCCCTCATTGTTCTCCTTCCTGAGAGTAGTTGGCACGTCTCTGCAGGAGGGCAGAAAGCTGTCTCGTGGAGCAGGCTCCATGTGTGCCCAGGAAGGCACAGTAGTTTTAAAAGCAACAAAGTGGCAGCTTTGCTAAAGCTGCACACTGCATCAAGTAACATTAATTTCTACTTGAGATACAAGTCAGGCTTAATGTAAGGAGTAGTTTGATACCTTGGAGTGCTTACTTTTGTTGTCTCCAGGTTTTAGCACAGCTGAGGGATCAGCGTTTAGCCCTGTACTCGCCAGTTTGGCGATGAAGCCTTTCCACAAAAAAATGGTTGTTGCATGTGTTTTACTGCCAAGACAAGTAAAGTACATATCCTGCCTGTGTCATATGTTGCACCCTGCCTTTTTAGGACTTGATAGTCCTGCCAGAGGGGTGACTTACACATGGGGAAATGGTGACTTTGCCATTGCTTTCAATGCAAAGTCGGGCTAGCAGTGCACAATTGCTCGATCAGTCTGCAGCAGCGGACTGGGGGACTTGTTTTACTTGGGGGACCTCCAGGGTAGAACAATCAGTGCTGTAAGCCCTGGGATACTACTCCAATTTACATGCCCCGGGTACCAGGGGCATTTACTAGGGACTTACAGGTAAGTTAGCCATTTCCAATTGGGTACGGCCAATTTGACATACACTTCAGGGCCAGGGCGCTGGCACTAAGGTCAGATTAGCAGGCCTCAGTACACTCTCAAAGTAAAAAAACCAGCAGCATCAGTCGAAAAACTTGGGGGTAACCATACAGAAAGAGCAATTTTCTTATTCAGACTATATAACATTTTTGAAGCAGGCACTGTAGCTATAATGCGCTCACTCTTACCTAGTACAATCTTAAGACTATCCGTGACTGTTGTACGATCAAAGTCCTGCGTTGGCAATCAAGCTTCCTTCAAGGGTCAATGGGCCCAGTATGGACTTGGGTTGCTGGAGAGGGGTTCCGTTCTCAGCTACCTTAGAAGGAGGTAGGACAGGCAGCATCCACAGGGGTAGGCAGTGTAGTGAGAAATGCTGGGCAGCTGGTTGCAACTGGGCACAGACGCCTGCACTGTCACTATTCCACCCCACATTTGCTGCTCCAATGGAGTGCACTGCACGTGGCCCCCAACCCAACCTTGCTCTAGCAGAGCCATCCCAGCAAGTAAATAATGGAAGCTGGCCAAGATGAGTGACAAGCATGTGAAAGGGACAAGCAACAAGCCCAGGAAATTTTAGATCAAACCCATGACTACCTCCTGCAAGAGGCACCCAAATAGTCCTGGTACAATAAAATAGTGCTGTGGCATCCACTGGCAACTGCAACCACAAATTAAGTACTTTGCACATAATAGCATAGCACAAATTCACCGATAGTGGTATTAAATAGTGATGTATGTGAATTAATGGAAAAACGGAAACTGAGAAACCATATTGGTGGAAATTAAATCATGGAAAAACAATTTTAAGGAATGACGAATTTAACGAAATCAAAAAGGAAAAGAAGCATTTTAAAGGAAAGATAGCTTTAAGGAAAAATCCAAAATTACATTAAACTTTGGTGGAGTTTAGGACCAGTGAGGGGTTTTTGGGTTCAGTGATAGTTAATGTTTAAGGGTGGTCAGGGGTTTTTAGGTGTCAAGAACAGGTGGAGTTCCGGCACAGAAATGGGTTTTTAGGCTTCAGTGATGGATAGAGTATAGAGGTGGTGAGGTTTTTTCTGTATCAGTAATGGGTGTAGTTTGCCATAGTGAGGGGTGTTTGAGTTCACGGAAGAGTGGAGTTTAGGGGTGTGAGGTGCCTTTGAGGCTGAGGGATGGGTGGAGTGTAGGGGTATTGAGAGGTTTTAGGGTTTCATGTATGGGTGGAGTTTAGGACCGGCAAGTGTTTTTAAGGTTCAGTAATGGGTAGAGGTTAGGGGCGGTGAAGAGTTTTTAGGGTAGGATTGGGTGGAGTTTAGGGGGTGAGGGGTTTTAATTGCTGAGGGATGGGTAGAGTTTAGATGTAGAAAGTGATTTTTAGAGTTCAGGGATGGGTAGAGTTTTGGGGTGGTGAGAGGTTTTAGGAGCCATGGATGGGTGGTGGGTAAGGGCAGTGAGAGTTTTTCACAGTACTTCAATGGATAGAGCTTGGGTGTGGCAAAGGGTTTTAAGCGATCAGAGATGGTGGGGATCAGGCATAAAAAGAGAGTTTTAGGGTTCAGGAATGGGTGGAATTTAGGGGTAGTAAGGGGTTTTAAGCTTCAGGGATCTGTGGAAGAGGTAGAAAGGGCTTTTTGGGGTTCAGGGAATAGTGCAAACATGTTGTATTTGCCTCTTAAAAAATAAGCATGCAAAAGCCAATTTCGAACAAAAAGACATTCCTTGAGTTGGTTTCTATGAATTGGTGAATGCCATTCATTCTGAAAATTTCCATTAAACCTTTTAGGTGAAAAGACTTCTCATTAATGGTATTCCTTAAAATCATTTTTCTATGAAATCGTATACAACCATCAAATAGGGTCCGCCTATATCCTATAATTGATGTTGTTCTACTATTGTAAAGAGCTGAATATAGCAGTCTTACCTGGTGGTATAGTACAGGAGTATCATGACCTAAAGATAGTCAAAAATATTGTGTCCTAAATACCATTTACAAAAATATTGGCCAGTCTGGGTTAATAATAGAATATCTCTACCCAATGGAGCAGTGTTTTTGTAAATATTTAGGCCACAATACTTATCTCAGACAATATTTGTGTAATCAACATTCTGACATACAACTTACCTGCAGATTATATAGAAGCTCTTTTCAACCAATACCGGCTCATGGAAAGATCAAGGGGCATAGGAATGAAAATTGCAAAACCTTTTTCTTTCATGATCTAGGCAATAACAGCTTTTATGGGAAACAGTGATTTCTGTGTTCCAATGGTATGTAAAACATATGTGTGGTAGCCTCCACCATGTGAATTTGACATTAATTGCTAATAAAAATGAACGCCATATCCAAACCAAATATGCCATTGCTGAAAGAGTTGACTTTATTGGGACTATCATGGAACAACTGCAATTGAATTGAGGATTTCCTTCTATTGAAAGGTGAGTCCAAATGCGATGAGATTTGCTTATGTTAATATTCCCAAGTTATTTTTTATAGCACTTAAAGGTTTGATGTCAGTTGATAACTGTTGAGGCTACTAATGTAAGATGTTATTACTTCATTGAAATGAAGGTAACTAGTTACATTTGGAATGTTGACTAGAATGTTTTTAATGATTTTTCTCTGTGATGAAATTGTGTTTTCAGGTTTTTGTATACCAAATACATATTTTATTAACTTGAAGTGCCTTTTGAAATCTCCAGCTATCTAAGTACAGACTTTCTTAGGATAACCAGTTAAATATTTAATGGGGGCTAAGGGTTCTTGAATTTGGTAACAGTTACAGAGTGATACTGGTTAGTTTATTCAGCAACAAGCAAAACATTCCTTGCCCAAATCACACAGTTTTGATCATATCCATCCACTTTCCGTGATAGAAACTTAACACCATTGATTTAGTCTTTTTTATTTCGTTTTAGCAGTTTTATAAAGCACAAACAAGGCTCAAGGGAGTTAGAGATAGGAAAGATGCAAGAGAAAAGTAACAAGCTAACTGAAGACATGGGCCCAGTGCAGATACCCAGTAAAGTTTACAAATGACAATGTGAATACTGACGAGGATGCAAAAGAGAAAATATACAATGGGGAGGAGTTAACAGGAGTGAATAAGCAATGGATACCCTCTGGTGTGAGCACTTAAAATGAGTAAATACGGCAATGGAGAAGATATGAGACTGACAAATGAGTGAGGAAAAGGTTAGATGTATTCAAGAGAGTGAGATAAGAACACGGGAGACAAAGGCTAGATGACAAACAGGCAGAATAAAAATCAACAGTGTCCAAGTGGGGAGGACTCGACCCATGAAGTGGTGCAATCAGGAGTCATCCGACGAAATCCAGACTAGAAACAATGTCAGATGTATTGCACGTGTGTAATCTGGACCATTGACCGGTTCAGATTGAAGTTTGTCTTGAAGAACTACAAGCGGCTTCCAGTTTAGACTTAATGCATCTTTGGGCTGTGGGGTTGGTTGACACTGCAGAGGGGGAAATACTGAAAGCTTACCTGAGAAGTAAGCTGATAGCATTTTCATTACAAAAGAAAAAGTAAAAGAAACCAAAACAGAACAAAACAGAAAAAGAAAAAGAAGAAGTGCAAGGAATTTTTCAAATGTTGTCAGTCAAGTAGGGAGGAAAATTGTGGCCTTTGCTATTTACAGAGGTCAACAGATTGAAGATAAGTGAGGCAGCCAGCAGACAAATGTGACTCAGGCTGGAGTGGCCTGCTTGTGGCACCTTTAGTATAACAACAGGATGTTGTATTGGAGGGGCAGGCCACCATGGGTAGAAGCAGCTGTATAGGGTACTCACTGGCACCAACAAAATCACATTCAGGACACGCTTCAACATCAATTTTTCATACTGGGCATATGATTCGAATTCTACAATTCTGCCTCGTCATTTAATTCTACCTCTTTGTTGGAGAGTGGGTTCCATCTCCTAAGTAATTTAGACAAAATACGCAGCCATGCCTGTCTGTACCATACTCTTTTTGCTCCATTTTTGCACCCAGCATTCTGAGCCTGATTTTTAGGTCTCACCTACAGACAGTTATAGCTGAGAGTTGTGAAAAGGGATATTGTGAACAGTAGTAATACTTTAATGGTCTTTGTGTCATCCCAAAGACCATCAATGGTTGACTTTGTTGTCAATCTCATTTGCTTGCTTCTTGTTCAGTGGTCTGCCTTCTTCTTCTAGTTTTTTTGTTCTTCTCTTGGAGTATAGCTTCTTTACCAATCTTTTAGTTGGATAATTGTATCCATTCAATTGTTTATTTGGGATAATTTAAGTCCATAAACTGTGTATATGTACAATCAATACAATATATAAATAATGCATATACAATACCATTAACTACCCACTTGCCAGCACAACTGCACACAACACAACATGCAAATCATGTGCAAATACTATTTCAGAGTTATATGCTACAAATATCTGATAACCTAATTGGTTTGTGCAAACATCTCAGAACCAGTTTGGGGCATATTAACTGCTACCTACACAATTCATTATCAGATCTAATCACAATCCCTCTTCAGTACTCAACATCTTACCCCCAAATGAGATTATTCACCATGACAAGAATTGGTTCTCATAGTCGTATATTCCACGCTGAGTACAAGAGTTTCGAAATAGAAAAAATGAAAGGCTTGGAGAATATCTGTTATACACAGTCTTAGGGCATGCCTATACCATCTTATACCTACAGTAATTATTCACGGTAGCAAACCTGTTCTCTGAGTTTTTTATTCTGTTGGCAGAGAAACAGGAAATGTCTCTCAGTCTCCACAGTCCTAGGCCATTAGACCAGTATGCTCAAGATTAGGTAAATCATCCAGTGGTAAAGTTCCCATGCAAAATTTCAAAACCAGTCACTTCTATACTGGTGCCTCTACCTAACCTAGATATTGTACAAAGCTGGCCACATTCTTTGCCTTAAGGTACTGATTTGTAAGTCTTCCTGTGCCAGGGTATGTTAAAGGTTCTAGAACAGCCATATCATGCTTGCTTATTTTACAATTTGATATGCCTTCTCATTAATTTCTCCTGGGTTGAACCCCTTATTGACCATTCCTCTTAACTACAGTTAAGCACAAACGTCAACCCTTTTAAGTTATCATTACCCTAAGTAGCCATAAGATCCTTAACTGCATCTATATATGTTACTCACTCATCACTCCCCCAGAAACGTCCTTAGTACAATAAGGACTTTAGATGTATCAGTGTCTCAATGGGCAGAGGTCCTAACTTAAAACAAGCATTTGCAATGCAATCGGTCTCGCCTTTGGGACCTTATATGTATTTAGCTATGCAGCACATTAGCCTGGGTGCTGAAACATCTACTGTTCTTTAACATGGAGGGAAAGTAAGCACCAAACTGCATGACTTGCCAGGTATGGGAACACATGGAGAGAAATATTGCCTTTCAGTGGGAAATGGTATAGTCCAAAGCTCCTTTTTTATTATAAAATCAGGGCCTTCGGTGGTCATATCACTGAAAATACAATATTTGAAAAAAATATTATTGTCTACGGGTGCTCGTGAAAGACAATTTCTATGGACTGGAATCTAGAGAATGCTAAAGTGATTCTTATATTTTACTGACCTCTGCTGGTCGTTTTCTATCAAGAAAATTAAATAGAAGCAGTTGCCAGAAAAATAAAAAAAATAAAGTCCCTCAGCAGAAAGCAATTCTGGTATTTTACTGACCTCTGCTGGTCGTTTTCTATCAAGACAGTTAAATAGAGGCAGTTGAACAGAAAAAAAAGTCCCTAAGCGGAAGCAGACAAGTCCTAGGGCTGATCTCCAGAGCCCACAAAGTACATACACATATGTATATACAAGATGTCTCGAATGCTCGACCTAAAAACTGGTGACCTCACTCCTTACAAAGGACCGGTTAGTGTCCGGGATGTGACTCATGTAGGAAACGGCTGCAGGACACAGTTTAATTCAAAGGGCTCAACAGATTGAAGGGTCAGGTTCAGAATAGCATTTCCCCAGGGCCGACTTTAGTGCTGTTGGCACCCCCTCCCCCAGGTCAGCGCCCAGTGCGGCCGCATCAGTCTAACTGCTCTGCAGCCGGCCCTGCATTTCCCATACTGCGAGGCGCAAAAGACTCTTGTGATCGGTCAGAGGTTTCATACGTTATTACTTATATGGGAAGCCCGGTCGCCACTTTTAAAGGAAAATGGGTTGCAATCGATTGGTTAGCCTTTGAAGTACTCCAAAGGACATATACAATGTAAAAGTTAAACAGGCATTGGGATCTGTGAAGACACTCAGTATTGCAATCGAACCCGAAGTGGCACATGCACTGAGACCCAATTCACACTGTGCTCTACTTCAATAAAGCGGGACTATGCATTATCAACCCACGCATTCCCTGATCAACGCACTTACAACTTGCCATCCTACAGATCATCCCGAATGCTTTCTGGATCCCCTTAGTGACATCCTACCTACGGTTGCCCACTTACTAAGAGTTCCAAACATACTTCTAAAAACCTACTTCTAACACTAACGCTCTCATTCTACGACTCTCCACCCGCTACGTAATAAACACCTTCTCACTGGTCACTACTTGAACGATCTACTCTTTACTGCCACCCCGACCCACTCACTGAATCCCCCACTGACTTCCTGCCAACCCTTCACCTACTAAGCCTAGCTCCCCTGTGGTACTTTGGCCCACTTGTGTCACTCCCGTCCACTTCCTGCCTGCCCTTGACTTACTTGGCCCGTCTGCCCACTGGCAGGCAATGACTTTCCCCGATTAAACGGCATATAGGGCAGCGCCATGGACAAATCCAGTCCGCTGATCCACTGGCGGCTGAAAAATTCATTGGCAGGGGGTTAAAGTAAATGTTCTACGTTTAGTGGGCGTGTGGCATAGCACAAATGAGCCAGGCGTGCTCCTGGGAAGTTTATACAACATTTGCTGGTCACTTTCACTACTTATCTGTAGCTGTTGTGCTGTGCTCGGAGATCAAACGTGCTCGGCCATATACCGTTTTCTTAATCTCATTATTATGTTATATTAAAAATGTGATTAACGGCGATCCTTTCCACTTGGTTTTTGTTTGGAAAAATTTTTATTTTGCTCCATGAAAGCCCTGACGCTTCAGACTAAAATTAAAATATTCTGCATTCTGAACTGCTGCTGCTGCTACGGATTTTTGTGGTGTGTGTGTGGGGGGCGGGGCGGGGCAAAATATCTGCGTGCTTAAAACCACATCTAAAAAGCATTAAAGAAACGGAATATTCACACCTCGTAGAACAAAATTATTAACATCAGCATATCCATCCCTTTAAATAATTAAACGTCGAAGTTGAAAAAGGTCAGCTTTATTGGCCTAAAAAGTGAGGGGCCATCCACACACAACAGGAGACCGGTATGGGCGCAATGAAAGTTCAGGTACACAGCCTGTACTCAACAGTTTGAGTCGTGCTCTGACGTCATTTAAATACATTACAAAGTGAAGACATGATCTGATCTTAAAAACAGTACCTCGACAATGTGAAAACAAGTTATACCATCATCTGAGCGAGAGTATGGAATATGGGAGTTAAGAAACCGTGTGCTCTTTGCATCACTAAAGCCGCTTTGCCTTGAAGGGTTAGAACAGGCTGCAGGTAACTTTGATTGGAGATTTTGAACACAGTGCATGTTTGATGCCGTTATAACACATATTTATAAGTACTTGCAAAAGACGCTGCATCCCCATTACCTCGTCCTAGAACGGACTGAAGCACGGGTGCCTACCACCTGCTGACTTTTTTGACAATGTCCGCTTAACGTGTCCAGATGTCAGTAAAATAGACGCACACTTTTTGTTTAAAATATAATGTTCCCTCATCCACTGTGTTAATTCGCGTCTAGAAGAAAATAAACTCTTCAAGACGTCTACTGTGAATTTTCCATTGGAGTCAAAGATGCCGACTTTCAAGCCTAATGGGTCAGTGGTTGCGGGTGCGGCAGGGTTAGCTTTTGAGTAGTGTAATAAGTGTGAAATGTTAGCCCTCTTACTTCAGGTCACGGTCCTTTTATTAAATACCTGGAAAAGAATGGGTCTGGTTCATGTAAGCGGTAACCTCTCATGACATCTTGAACCCACATATATTTGTTTTTTTGTTTCCATTTGCAGGTTTCACATGGTCCTCTGCCCCCTACTACATGCGCTTTCCTGACAGTCACAAGAAAGCTCGCACAATCACCTCTGGTGGGGCCACCGCCTGCACTGTATGTGGGCGTGCAAGTCTGGCTGTCACAGTGGTCCTCGACATGCGTGTGCGCACACAAGGCCCTCTCATCACCATGTCCTGCCGTAGAGCAGGTTGGCGTTTACCATGCCGCTGCTGTAGTCAACCCCGAGGCGTCCATCTGGGCCATGCTGGCTACCTGTCTGTGGATGGAGGGTGGGCTGGGGGACATGTCATTCAGGTCTTGCGCCTGGCTCAGGGCGCTCACCTGCTGCTATTGTTGGTGGGATGCGCTACTGGAGGTCGGCAGCGCAACCCCGCTCTGCTGGCTGGAAGTAGAGGTGCTGGAGCGGCCCTGGCACAGGGGTCTCCAGCCGGGGTAGGGTGGCGGGCCCCTCTCTGGGGGAGAGACGGGCTCACCTGTGTTGGCGGGGGCAGTGTGGGGGGCTAGTTCCCGTCCCTGTGAGGGGCTGTACCTGTTGCTTCCGCTGCTCCTCTGCAGACGCGGAAGGCAGCAGCAGCCCTGGCTTCCGCCTGTCCTCAGCCGCTTCTCTCAGCCCCTCTCTCCCGTGCAGGCAGAGGAGCAGGGGCTGCTGGGCTCAGAGCTAACAGCCGAAGCCTCCGGCTCATAATCACGTGGCGATGGAGGGGGACAGGCGAGAAGACGGGAGAGGGAGGGGGAGAGGGAAGAGGATGGCGGAGAGAGAGAGAGGAGAATGAGGAGGGGCGGGGAGATGAGAGAAGGAGCCGAGGGATGAGGGGAAATGCACACTAGAAGAGGGCGTGGGAAAGGGGCTTTAAGAACCGGAATGAGGGAACGAAAGAGGAATAAGGCTCTTGATTGTCCGGCTGCTTAGAAAGTGAAAGCGCGCACGGCACGCTAAACGTAAGCAAAGCACGTCCTGACGTATACATAAATAGTGCCTACAAGAATAAAAAACAAACATTGGCAATACAATAGGACTCGCATTTACGCGAGACCTATTGCATTGAAACAAAAGTGCCGGCAGGCAAGAAGACACGAACGGGAGTGGGGGGGCAGGGGGGCGAGAAGTCACAGACTGAGGGAGGGGCGGGGGAGACAGGGAAGAAAATAGTGTTAGGAGTAAAGGGGCCAATAGCCGTGGAAGGATACAAATGATGAATGAGGAGGGACTAACAAGCCTCAAACCAATCAGAAGGCAGCATTTAAGACAAAAGCCAATGAGCAGAGAGTGGGCGGAGCTTCCATGAAGCTTCCACGCTACAGTATATACTGCATGCCTCGCAAAGCGATGGCAGCAATGCGCTGCCACGCTAGGCGAGACCTAAAAATAAAGGAATGTTTGGCGCACTTTGGGAGAGACCCAATAATTATTTCAGAAATTTCTTCTCAGTTATCTCTATTATCTCCAGAGCATAATTATTGGTGTGCCACCAGATTTTAGCAGCAAATGTGAACGATGCATATGTTGGAAACTCAATACAAGTGAAACTTGTAACCATGAAGACTAGTATCCTTCCACTGCTTACATACAGGGAACTATATTTTTCTTTTGTTTTACACACTCCATGAAAGTGCATGTGTTTTCTTGCTCTCTCCCACTCTTCCCCGTGTGATGCTTCCCCCTTCACACTCCTGTCCCTGTGATCATGTTCATATACCATTCCCCAGCTGTTAACCCCCTACCCTACAATGTCCTACTCAGCCTTTTTTCTTAATAACAGTCCGTTCCATTGCTTCCCCTTCCCCGCCCGGCGCTTCTTACCACCACTCATGGAAAACGTTTTCTAGACGCTCCATCCATCTAATTTTTTTATTTGTAGTTTAAAAAAAATTGGAACGCCCAGCAGCAAAAACCAGGTGGTTCCATTCTGAAAAATCACTTTTTATTTATTTATTGTTAAAAATGTATTGCTGCTCCAAGATAGGCGTTCACCATTTTAGAACAGTAAATGGAAAAAAAATGTTATGTCATAACGTATATATGTGTGCTCCTGCATGATGCTTATGTGTGTATACGTCATCATGTTGGGGTTCTTTGTAGCGTAATGACGCATACGTGCTCATGGGTGGTGACACAAGCACGCGTGTACATCAATGCACTTTTTTTGTTTTTTTGCCAATGCTTATTAGCAACTGCAAAAAGTGTTGTCACAAGCAAGTAGAGCTGCCATGGCAAATCCAAAAGACGAGACGAATGTTTTGCCAGTGCTTATTTTTATGGTATTCACAGACCTGCAGGCCACCTGCTCCAATCTGCAAACAATGTGACAATGTATACAAGAGGTGCAAACTTCCCTTCGCGATGAGGAACCATATCAGAGCCTGCTTCAGTCAGGCACTACTGCAATTAACTCTGTTCAGGAAAAAACAAAAACTGTATTTGCGTTCTCTAGTTTCACATCTAGTGGTCACCGTATAATTGTAAGTAACCACTGACACAGAAATGTGCAGGTATATGCCAATTTTTCCATGAGTGTGACACAAGTGCATTGAAAGAACACCCTGTTGCACACATGTCAGACATTGCAGCAGACCAATACAACACTCTAACGGCAGACCCCCAAAAGCCCTCTTTATTTAAAATTACCCTTGCCACCCTTTATCTCTAGCCATCCCTAAACCCTAAAATTACACATACCACCCATTGTCACTACCCACCTTTAAAATTTAAAATTATCCTAACGACCCTTTGTCGCTACCAACCCCTAAACACTAAAATTACCCATAGAAGCTTATACTACTACCCCAAACTGTAAAATTACCCTTACCACCCTTTACCACTACCCACCCATAAACCCTAAACTCACTTTTACCAACCTATAGCTCTACCCACCTCATAACTGTAAAATTACCATTGCAACCATTTACCACTACCCACCGCGAAATGAGAGCAAACACTAACTCCACTCCCAGCAAGTGGGAGCTGTCAAACTGCTCCCACTTGCTGGGAGCAGAGTTTTCATCTGTTTTCCTGCTTGCTGCCATGCAGGCAGGGAAAGAGACAAAACGATTGCTACCACATGCAGAGAGCTGCATATTTAGCAGCTTCCAGCATATAAGAGCAATGCTGACTCCAGCAGAAGGCGGAGAGGCAGCTGGGAGCCCAGGGGCCTTGAGGCTCCCCCGTGGTCCCCAACAAACAGACTGGGTGCCCTGGGTGGGACCGGGCACCCAGGTAGACATGACCAGGCTCCGGGTGATGGGGGTCTCTGGGGCCAAAATCGGCCCATGGTTGGGGGCTACGCGGCCCTACCTCCCCATTGAAAGTTGCACGCCCTGGGGATGTGGTCCCTGGGCTTGAAATCGGCCCGGGGAGGGGGAACGTGCGGCCCCCTCCCCCATTGCAAAAGAGGGCAGAAAAACCAGCAGAAAATGGCAAAACAGAAGGCAGAAAAAGGAGCAGAAAAGGCAAAACGGTGGGCAGAAAAACGAGCAGGAAAGGCCAAACAGAGAGCAGAAAAATGAGCACAAAAGGCAAAACCAGGGGGTGGGGGGTCTGCAAAATGAGCAGAAAAGGGCAAAACAGAGGGTGGAAAAGCAAACAAAAAAGGCTATACAGATGGCATAACAACAAGCAGAAAAGGCACAAAGGAGGGCAGAAAAACAAATAGGAAAGGCAAAACAGAGGGCAGAAAAATGAACGAAAAAGGCAAATCAGAGCAGAAGAGGGCAACAGAGTGGGCACTCAGACGTTCACACGCCTACTCACAGACCCACTCAGAGACTCACGCACCCACTAACAGATAGGGGTAGGCGGTAAACTCCACTCCGTCGGCTGAGTTCGCAGACTTTTGTCACTCTGCACTCCACATGGAGGGCGTGGCTTGGCAAAACTCTGCTTACCCCGCGTAGCGGAGTTTACCAACACCCACCACTAATTGCTGGCTGCCCAGGAAGGAGAGGAGGTCAGCTTCCTCCTCGTGCTAGTTAAACAAATGCAGAGTGGGTGGAGTCCTGCTTGGACTGGGAGGAGAGCTGGGATTTTTGTTTTCACTGCAGTTTAGTTGTGTGTGCAGCTGAGCCAAGTGTGCCATCAGCAGAGGGCTGGGTTGCAGCCAGGAAGCGGTGTCCTGCCAGTTATCCACAGACAGAGAGAGGGGTCCAGCGTGCCTCGAAATCCGCCAGAGGCTAGCAGATCACGTGCAGAGGCCTTTCCGGGCTTGTACAGTTTACAAATCCAAGGAGCGGATTCCAGAGCCAGCTACACCGAAAGGAGAGGAATATATGACGTTACAACGCATACCATTGCAACGCCTACCTTTACATTGCATTTATTACAACGCGACTACCATTACAACACATGTTTTTACAATGCAAACCATTACAACGCATGATAATAGGATTATATAGAAACTACCTTTAAAACGCATATATTCATAACGCATACTATTACAAGGCATACCATTAGAACTGATAATAAATATCCTAATATGAGTAAAAGAAAACGGTCCGGTTTTTTGTTTTGTAACCCATCCTCTGGCACGGGATGCGAGGAAAACAGGGGGTTTGGGTGGTGGAGTCTATTAATACCCAGGTACTAATTTTAATACTTGTGTATTTAAATTAAAACCTGTGTTATAATTTGAACATATATTTTTTTTAATTCTTTTAAAAAATATCTTACTTTGATATGTGCCTACAAAACATTTCTTACAAGAAAAACACTACAGTCAGTGGCAGAAGCATCCTATACATACTAGTCATACAAGCAAGCAAAACAGGTGTCCTTCCACTATTTCCATTGCAGCAGCCGACCCATCATCTACTCAAAATGTCTGCCATTCTGAAACGGAACATATTTATCAACATTTTACACAGCACATAGTAAATATACATTCTGTCAGCTTCTAATTCACGCAGAAAAATCGTTTCCAAAACATATTTTCGTTTGCCCCCCAAAAAACATATAAATGCAGCTTTTTGTGCTCAGTGGTGCACTGACTTTCATGGTGACCATCCGCAGCTGGAGTAAGAGGAGATAACTGAGACTTGAAAGTTCAAGCACTGCCATCTATTGACCAAAGTAAGTGTACGGTTTAAACGAAACAGCTTCTTAATGAAATCAATTAAATGATATACCTTAAAAAAACTTTTTATTAATTCACAGAACTTGAAAAAGTGCCCCAGCAGGAAAATAGGTTTTTACTTTTGAAAGTAAGTGATTTTGAATCTACAGATAAGTTAAATTTAAAACTCAAATTCAGAAATAATTTTTTTTTTTTTAATTTTAACAGCTTTTCGCTAAACACATATAACAATCAATTTTCGCCCCAAAATCCTTTGGCAATCTACTGTGAGTATAATGTGAAATATATTTTCTACAAAGCAAATTATATTTTTACCTTTAAATATTTTAAACTCTGTAATGTAGGTTCGGGTGCTTGTCTCAGGGAAAGTGCTGTAAAGTGATGTGGCTCAAAAATAATATTGAAACACCACAGAGGGGTCGATTCCGATTCGGGCCGTAAAAAGCACCGACCGACTCGGATCCGGAAAAAATACCGACCGACACGTACCCGTGGCGCACGACACGTCAAGTACGATGCAAGGCCGCACGGAAAACAGCAATCTGGCCGGAAAAAAACGCGAATCCAACCGACCGACACGCACCCGGAACAAATCCGACCGAAACGTACACGCGTACTCCAAAACGCAAAGTACGATGCAAGGCGCGAAAACCACGACCGAGTCGGACGGAGGACAAGCCGTACGACCGACACGCATACAAAACCGAGCCGAAGCAACACAATACACCGCGACCGACGCGTACGCAGCATAGAAAACTGCACAAACACAGCGTGAACGAAACGGAGAACACCGTACGAGACCAATGCAGGGTCCGACTCGGTCACAAGAACGTTTCCAACAAACAGCACAAAGGAAAAATCACCCAAAAAAAGGCCAAACAAGCAATTACCAAGCCAATAAATACTGGGGGTGGGACAGAGAACAAAGACACACCCACAACTCCACCTATATAAAGGACACAAATCACTACCATGAGCCTTTGCAAATGCCATTCCACTGCCAGCACCCAAGAGAAAGCAACCACACACCCACAGCTCATCCCTCACACAAGCCACACACCATCAGCACACCAACAAATACCTACCTCACATACACCCAGCAAAACACACACTCACACACCCTCACCTGCACACCAACACACACATCACTCACCATCACCACCCATCACCATGCCCCCAAGAAGAAACCCAAGTTCCTAGATAGTGAATTGGAAGTCATGGTAGACGAGATCCTCAGGGTGGAGCCACAGCTGTTTGGCACACTGGTCCAACAGACCCCCATGTCGCAGAAAACCAAGATGTGGGAGAGGATCATCAACAGGGTGAACGCACAATCACCATGTCGGCGCCCAAAGACCGACATCCAGAACAGGTGGTATGACGTGCGCAGGAGGGTACGGAAAATGCTGAAGCAAGACTACATCAACAGCCAACACACCGGCAGTGGCCCTCCTGCCAAGCCAATATACCTCAGGCCCTGGGAGGAGAAGGTGCGGGCCATCCTTCCGCCAGTGAGCGTATATGGACTAGAGGACATCCCAGAGCCTGGTGAGTACACAACAAATGTACACAATATACTGCCACAAAACACACACATCACTGTCAAGGGGAGAGTCAAACCATGCACTCATAGCAATTACACAGCAACCAGAACAGAATCATCCCAAAATGTGTATGTCAGTCAGAGAAACACAACACATGCCATCAAGAAAGTCACATCCAACTGTGCCAACACATGTACAAACACAACTACAACTACAGCTAGGCAGTGGCACAAATAGAACTAACAAACACATCCAGACATGTAGCCACCACAACAACACCAACACACAGTGAAGACCACTCAAAGGAAGGAATTCTGTGTATGCTGGCCAAGTCAGTGTAGCCAATAGCATCATGGGAGTCGCAGTCACACATATTGCCCCCCACAACTGTCCCATCAACACCACCATGAACCATGCGCACATCACAGGGAGTGGAGAAGGACTCACAAGATGGCTGACACTGGCTACTGCTGTGGGGAGCACAAGGCCCTGCTGGCAACTGTGCACCAACAAACAGCAGGACACCACTGACTGACATCCTGAGAGACAACTCACACTCCCTGCAATGCAAGCACGTTCCATGGTGGGATAACTGGCTGGCTGGCTGGGTGGGAAGGAGGACTTGCAGCACTAACCATAGTCACAAGCACCTCCCCTCACACACCCCCAACACAAACTCCACAGAACCCACCTGGTAGAATGCAATGCCCCCCATCCTAACACAAGATCCCACAAAGAACCACCACCCTGGGTTATGTTGTGTGAAGCACAGGGACACTCTTGGGACTCTTAGCCAAACAACTGCCAGGACAACACTCCCAGCCATCCTGTCAGCACAGCCAGCCCACCCCACAGGGAAGCAGAATCAAAGGAAGGAAGCATGGGCATGCTGGGAAGGGGGTGGAGGCAACAGCATGATGGGAGTCGTAGTCACTGATATTGGTCACCCCCACAACTGGCCCATCAACACCACCCTGAACCATGCTCACATCACAGGGAGTGGAGAAGGACTCACAAGATGGCTGACACTGGCTACTGCTGTGGGGAGCACAAGGCCCTGCTGGCAACTGTGCACCAACAAACAGCAGGACACCACTGACTGACATCCTGAGAGACAACTCACACTCCCTGCAATGCAAGCACGTTCCATGGTGGGATAACTGGCTGGCTGGCTGGGTGGGAAGGAGGACTTGCAGCACTAACCATAGTCACAAGCACCTCCCCTCACACACCCCCCAACACAAACTCCACAGAACCCACCTGGTAGAATGCAATGCCCCCCATCCTAACACAAGATCCCACAAAGAACCACCACCCTGGGTTATGTTGTGTGAAGCACAGGGACACTCTTGGGACTCTTAGCCAAACAACTGCCAGGACAACACTCCCAGCCATCCTGTCAGCACAGCCAGCCCACCCCACAGGGAAGCAGAATCAAAAGGAAGGAAGCATGGGCATGCTGGGAAGGGGGTGGAGGCAACAGCATGATGGGAGTCGTAGTCACTGATATTGGTCACCCCCACAACTGGCCCATCAACACCACCCTGAACCATGCTCACATCACAGGAAGTGGAGAAGGACTCACAAGATGGCTGACACTGGCTACTGCTGTGGGGAGCACAAGGCCCTGCTGGCAACTGTGCACCAACAAACAGCAGGACACCACTGACTGACATCCTGAGAGACAACTCACACTCCCTGCAATGCAAGCACGTTCCATGGTGGGATAACTGGCTGGCTGGCTGGGTGGGAAGGAGGACTTGCAGCACTAACCATAGTCACAAGCACCTCCCCTCACACACACCCCAACACAAACTCCACAGAACCCACCTGGTAGAATGCAATGCCCCCCATCCTAACACAAGATCCCACAAAGAACCACCACCCTGGGTTATGTTGTGTGAAGCACAGGGACACTCTTGGGACTCTTAGCCAAACAACTGCCAGGACAACACTCCCAGCCATCCTGTCAGCACAGCCAGCCCACCCCACAGGGAAGCAGAGTCAAAAGGAAGGAAGCATGGGCATGCTGGGAAGGGGGAGGAGGCAATAGCATGATGGGAGTCGTAGTCACAGCTCTACATCCCCCACCACATGGCCCAGCAAGCTCACACTCACGCATGCACATCCCACAGAGAGTGGAAAGGCCCATCAAAGATGTCTGACACTGTTGCTGTGTCGTGGGGAGCACAAGGGCATGCTGGGTACTGCACACCAACCAACAGCAGGACACCACTGTCAGCCATCTTGCCATTGCTCTCACACCCACACACACTGAACTCCACACAAATGCAAGTAAGTATGGGAATGCTGGGAAGTGGGGTGGAGGCAATGGCATGATGGGAGTCGTAGTCACAGACATAGCTCACCCCCACAACTGTCCCATCAACACCACCCTGAACCATGCTCACATCACAGGGAGTGGAGAAGGACTCACAAGATGGCTGACACTGGCTACTGCTGTGGGGAGCACAAGGCCCTGCTGGCAAATGTGCACCAACAAACAGCAGGACACCACTGACTGACATCCTGAGAGACAACTTACACTCCCTGCAACGCAAGCACGTTCCATGGTGGGATAACTGACTGGCTGGCTGGGTGGGAAGGAGGGCCGGCTGTCAACCAAACACAACCAATGCAGACCATGTTCACACCCCAGAAAATACATAGAAATGCCCAAATAATGCAGGACAATGTGCCACACCAATATCAACCCCTGACTGTGACGACTTAGGACAATGCAATGTACAGGCCCGCACCCAGAGGCACAGTCACAACTGTCATGTGTGTCAACCATTGATGCCTGCAGAAACATAACATACATTGTTTGTGTCTCCCAAAAACAGGTGATGATGGGGACACAGCAGCAGACGCTGAGGAGTCCCAGTCCCAGGCTCAAGAGGATGCCGAGCTCACTGGCGTCGTACAGCCTCTGTCCTCCTCGGACGATGAAGAACAACCTGGCACATCCGGTGCAAGTCAACATGCAGCACCAGCAGGACCACCAGCTGCAGCACCAGCAGGACCACCAGCTGCACCCCTGCACCCACCCCTCCAACGACTGTCACCACGAATACCATCCCTGCCGACATGGACAGAACAAGGAGCAACACCAGCACAGTGACCCTGGACCAACCTGGGGCCATGGACACCACCACCACCACCAACCCCCAAGGTGGACCAGGGTTATCTGTGCGTGCCACTGCACACACTGCACATGTCAGCAGGGGTGGTGGGAGGGGTGGGAGACAGAGGTCGCTGCTTGCAGACGTTGCTGGTGTGCATGATGACCCACAACTGGTACGCATAGCTGATGCGTACCAGTCCAGCACCGGAGAGCTCAGCCAGGTAGTGGGGCTCCTCAGAGACATTAAACAGCAGCAGGCTGCCCATCATGCCCGCTTGGACTCCCACATGTCCCACGTGGAGTCACACATGTCCCGTGTGGACTCACACATGTCCCGCGTGGAGTCCAAGTGGGATGCACTGCATGAGATGACGGCGGTGCACAGGGACATTTTACAATGCCTCCGCCAGATGAACAGCAACCAGTCCACACCTCCCTGTGTGCCAACAACATCTGGTGCCGAACAAACTGCAACTGCCACAGGGAGGGAGGAGGACTCTGGCGGAGAGTCCCCTGCACCGCAGCAGCCTGTACTTGAGGGGCCCCCCCAAGAAGAGGGGTCGTCCGAGGAGGGAAAAGTGAGAGGCCGATGGCCAAGCGCAACTCCCAGGAAGCCTGAACCTGTTCTGGATGTTCGCCTTTGTGCACAGACTGTTCACCCTGTTGACGGCAACACTACTCCCACACATTGCATGGGGAGTACAAGTTGGACCAATGTGTCAGACAACTGTGGCCCCGATACTGGGGATCCTGTCTACCAGGACTTTCAATTCACCTAGGAACTTGGGATTGCAAGATTTATGTACAGCACAACCCATCCTATGCACTATTAACACAAATGTATCACAATAAACACACTAATACACCATACTTGCCTCTGTCGTGATTCCAACGTGGGTGCTGTTATGGGGATGATGAACTGCAAAATTACACTGTGTATGCGAACTGCAACAGCAAGGACAACACAGGCATGTGAGTACAGGCAACGTGACACACATGAGGGAGACACACCACCAGGGCTACACAACACATACACACCTAGGCCATCTGACTCATTGCCTACACTGATGTTGCCAGGGAAGACGGTGCAATGCACAGACACCACACCCATTCCCAGTTGTAGTCAAGTAGCCCACAGGTGCAGTAAGCAAATGGCAGTCAAATGTGTGACCACAGACAACGCACATCACAAAGTGGAGCACAGGTTTATTACACAGTTGCAACATGCCGTAACCACTACAGATGCAAGGTAACCCCACCTGGCAGCGGGCACACAGTCAACAACTGTAGACGGAAGGAAGTCCATGGGTGTGGCGCACATCACCTGTAGGGACACAACAGCTACCAGCCTGGATGTGCAATCACGTCGTCGGTGGACACAGTTGACCAAACGAATCTGAAAGTACCCTGTGAAGGACAGAAATGACACACAGTCAAAAGCAATGGAGTACAGGACAGAACAGCAAAACTCATGCACAATACATGTTACAAGATACCCACCCAGAACCAAGTTAGCATGTCAACACTGTTGGGGAGTACAGCCCACCTGTCACCACACATCGCAACACACATCCAGTCAAGTAGCCCATGGACACACTCCAACAGCACCAGAGCACCACCCACACATCATGCCAACTCACATCATTGACATGACACCTCAGGATACTCACATTCAGCTAAAGAAGTTGGTGATGAGCTGTGTGCGGACATCACCATCACCATCATCATCATCATCGTCACTGGCATCGTGGTCCAGGCCAGGATCCTCCACAGGTGGCGGATGTTGGTCATTGTCATCCTGGATGAGAGGCAACTCCTTCCGCACTGCCAGGTTGTGGAGCATGCAGCAGACGATGATAATCTTGCACACTTTCGCAGGGGCATATGGGAGGGACCCTCCGGTCTTGTCCAGGCAGCGGAAGCGGCTCTTCAGGAGACCAAAGGTCCGCTCAATCACTCTCCTGGTCCGACCATGTGCCTCATTGTAGCGCATCTGGGCTGGTGTCACAGGGTTCCTGAGGGGTGTCAGCAACCACGGCATGTTGGGGTATCCCGAGTCACCTACGGACAGACAAGTGCACATTAGCTGACTTGGAAAAGTGGGCGGAATACTACAGATCAGATCACACACAATGGCACAAAGTCAGTACACACCGACAAGCCAGGCACGCTGGTTCTGCATCTGTGCCATCATCCTGGGGATGCGACTACTCCTCATCACAAAGGCATCGTGTGCTGAACCAGGGAAACGGGCACACACGTGTGTGATGGTCATGTCTGCAAGACACACCACCAGTGCATTGACCGAGTGGTAGTGCTTGCGGTTACGGTAGGCCTGCTCCTGGGCCTGTGGTGGTACCAAAGCCACATGTGTCCCATCAATGGAGCCAATGACATGCGGCATCCTCCCCAGGGCATAAAAGTCACTCTTCACGTCAGTGAGTCGTCGCAGTCTAGGGAAATAGATGTACCGGTTCAGGAAGAGCAACATTGCCGCCAAAACATCGCGGAGCACACGGCTGAACATGGTCTGTGACATCCCACCAGCAGTCGCCACAGTATGTTGGAAGGTACCAGTGGCAAAGAAGTGTAGGGCTGCCATCACCTTCACCTTGGGGGTCAGCGCTGTAGGATACGGCCGGCCAGGCTGCAAATGTGGGGACAACTGCACTGCCAAATCCTCAATCAGCTGCCTGGTGAAGCGGTACCGTCGGATGCTGTCCCGTTCCACCATCGTTGCCAGGTCTGGGAATGGCCGATGGACAGCAGGAGCCCTGCAGTGCAGAGGAGAAGTAAGCAAGATTGTCAGTCACCCCACATATGCGGCATTGAACACACTCAAGATCCCAACATACATCATTATGATGCACAACTACATGAAGTGTGCAGTACCGGAAGGACATGTATGGTACATACATGGCCAACATCTGTCAACACGGTCCAACAGGTGGCATCAATTAGTCCCAGGTTGGCCCATTGGATATCATGAGGCCGTGTCACAGTTCCCATCTCCTGCTGCCGTGTCACAATAACCCCCCACAGTGACATGTGAGGACAGATGTGCCCCAGGCACCACAGCTCAACGACAGGTACATTCCCAGGGACCCTGTAATGCCACATGGACACTGGCATCACATGGAGTATCATGTATACACCACAGCAAAACAACCATGACCCCCACAGGTAGTGGCCCCACTTGCCACGGCAGGACAGACATGGACGTCTGTGACACACACGCACAACATCAGAGTCCATGCACACACAACGTGGATGTGGAGACTGTCTCCCATTGTGCACATGAAATCAGAGACATTGTAAACACTACATGCACAAAGACTGTGGAGGACCATCACTATTGTGCCACTGGGACACCCTGGCTCAAACATACCGTCCCACATGGGACTCACGGGGTATGTGACATGACATACACATACACCACTGTGAAATGTGACCATGGCACATGCACAGATATGAACAGTTGCACATCACAGTGGTCACGTACACGTAACACCCAGGATCCTGTCCCCATGAACACGTGCACAGCCTGGGGGTGGCTGCCCACAGGTGACACCCACAGGACAACATGTACACCAACATACACACAATAGGAAATGCATCCTTACATGCCTTAGGATAAAGTTTGGACAGGCTGTCGTGATGTAGGTGTGCCCCTCACTCCCTGGGAGCTATCTGTGGCTGGCATATGTCCATCTGAGACAGGCATGCTGACATATGCCAGTCACATGTACAGTGATGCGTTGTACCGCAATGGACCGATCGGTGCCTCCGGCCGGCCCATTGCATTCAATGTGCGGGTACGCGTTGTACCCCTGTGCGCGTTGAACCGCAATGGACCGATCGGTGCCTCCGGCCGGCCCATTGCATTCAATGTGTGCGGGTACGCGTTGTACCCATGTGCGCGTTGAACCGCAATGGACCGATCGGTGCCTCCGGCCGGCCCATTGCATTCAATGTGTGCGGGTACGCGTTGTACCCCTGTGCGCGTTGTACCGCAATGGACCGATCGGTGCCTCCGGCCGGCCCATTGCATTCAATGTGTGCGGGTACGCGTTGTACCCCTGTGCGCGTTGTACCGCAATGGACCGATCGGTGCCTCCGGCCGGCCCATTGCATTCAATGTGTGCGGGTACGCGTTGTACCCCTGTGCGCGTTGAACCGCAATGGACCGATCGGTGCGCACCCATTGACAATGGGCTTGCCTGGCAACGGACGCGTTTTCGAATTTCGAACGAGTCGGTTGCTGGAAATTCAGTTGGTCACCCACAACAATGTTGCAAAATCATGTATGTCATGAAGTTGAGGATTTGAAGGATGCTGTGGGCGTGTTTTGGTGCTGCTATTCCATGGATTGGCCAGATTCAGAAGATGCAAACGACTTGGACCTATCACTTTGGACACAAGGGACAGTATCTGCCTCTCCAGCACATATATATTGCTGGCTGTTCCCCTGAGAGCTCACTTGCCTGCACTACATGCTCCAGGACGACATCTGCCACTGCACTGCTGCTGTCTCTGCCCCTCTGGACCCTGCAATGGCACGTACTGTGGAGAGAGCCCCAGCCTTCAGCCTTGAAGAGAACCAGGCCCTGCTGGACAGCCTACTTCCACAGTACAGCAAGCTGTATGGGACACCAGGGGAGCAGGTGAGTGTTCTGTGCACTGCCTTTCTGAATGTGCATTTTGTGTGACTAGCAAGGCTGAGAGTCTGCACGCCACTGGCTAGCAGGCTCACTGAGTAGTTGTCACCCCCATAGTGTGTTAGTGACTTGCACTGGACAGGTATGGTGCAGTGACAGTGCATTTGAACATGGTTTTACTTCCCATGCAATGATACCATGTAGTGACGTCTGGCAAACTGTCCATGGTCAGCTTTGCACTGCCTGTGTACATCATGTGCCCCTGTGATTGAGACATGTATATACAACTGTGTCATGCACGGATATGTTGCATGTGTGGTAATGGCCTTTTCACTTTGTCATCCTGACAGGTTAATGCCCATCGGAAGCAGGAAATCTGGAAGGACATCGTCCGGGCTGTCCGGTCCGTGGGGGTCTACAAGCGCCGGATCCGCAACTGCCAGAAGAGGTGGCAGGACCTTCGGGGCTGGACCCGGAGGATTGCACGGGTCCAGCTGAAGCTGTCGCCTCCTCGCAGGAGGGGCGGAACACGGACCCTGACCCCCCACATGCTCCAGATCCTGGCGGTGGTGTTTCCAGACCTGGATGGGCAGCTGAAGGCCAGACAGCAGCAAGGAGGGGGTGAGTCAAAGACTGCACTGTGAACTCTGTATTACATGCTTTGTGCCCTCCTCTGGCCTGGTTCAACTGCCACAGTGCAGCAGTCATGTTGTCCAGGAGCCATGTCCCTCTATTGTGCACTGCCCACTGCTCATCTGATACCCAGGTGTGGCCCTTACATTCAGGGAATTGTGTCACTTGGGACTGTGTCCTTGCAGTTTGCTTCACTAAAGGTGGGGGACAGCATCTGTTTCCCTAACTCTGTTGTGGGCATCATGGGTGGGTCCATTGTTCACACAACGCCTGGGTTTGGACATGTGATCTGCGTGTTGCTTTGATATGCGGTCCACTTGCTGAGCTGAGCCACCACATGTGCCTGGGGTATGTGGCACACGCCCATGCAGCGGGTGGGAACAATGTTTGGGCCCCAGGAGTGTGCAGATTACGTGTGTCACACATACATGGCCAGCTATCCACTGTCCAGGGCACATCCTCATTCATGTGGAGCAGGACAGTCATGCCTACTCCAGGCCATGCAATGCACTCTGTACTCCCACTCCCGTGTATCAGCTGACACATTGTGCACAGTGATTTGACCCCTCAGGTGTCTGCCTCTGTGTCAGTGTGCTGTGGATTAGTTGCCAGGACTGCTGGGGTGTTTCTTGGTAGGGGCTCAGCATGCCCCTGGAGATGTGACCATAGCAGACGATACTTGTGTGTCACATAGGTGTTTGATCAGCTGCCCGTGCAGACTGGGGTATGCGAATGTGAAGTTCAGGCAGCTGTTCCCCATTCACAGCAAATTGTGAGGGGCTCAGGTTCCGAGGGTAGTGTCACAGGTCTCCCATATGTCCAATAGGTGTGACCTGGACAGATGAGGGTTAAGATGATGTGTTGTGTGGGGGATGTACATGTGCACTTGTGCAGCTCCAGGACTTGCATTCCCCATGACCTACTGTTGTGACACAGTGCATAGTGTTGTTGTCTGGCTGCCAAGTCATACATCACTGAGACAGTGATGTATGACTTAGCAGTCATGCCTCTGCCATGGCATGTGTCAACTTATTGGTGGTCCTGCAGGGGAGTGACATGTGCTACATGCACACCATAGTGGCGCTGGCTATCAGGACATGGGTGCATCATGGTGTCTGTCGCTGGTATGCATCACATGCATTTCCTATTTGACTCTGGGCATCCCTTTCATCCGGGAACCTGTACTGACTCAGTGGCAAGAGCTGTGATGTGTGCATGTCCACATGCTACACCGTGTCCTCTGCACTGTCCAACTACTGTGTACTTGGTGCATGTGTCCACACTGGGGTGTTGCAATCCAACAGACACCAGACAGATGGGTGCAAGGCCATGTGGGATGTGAGTGCCATGCTTGGCATCAGACTGACAATTGGCTTCTCCTGTTCAGTTAGGGCACTTTTAGCAATGTACAACTAATGATGCCAGGGCTTGCTCTGTAATGTGCTGTGCTCACAGTGGTGTGTGCGTTTGGTGCAGGTGACTGATGTCTGTCTGTTTCCCCATTGTTTGCAGATACATCCACGGCCACGGAAGGGGACAGCTCCACGGACCAGGAGGAGCCAGAGAGCCAGACTGGGTCAGCAGCCGAGGAGTGGTCGGAGGGACCCAGTGGCACGGAGGGCGAGGGGAGCCACACCGAGGAGTCCTCAGCACCATCCACCTCAGCTGAGGACCAGAGCAACTCGGAGGATGACTCCCTTGTGGAGGCGGGTGTCAGCAGCCACCACACGCCAGCTAGTGTTGCTGTCCCCGCCACCACCAGCACCACCACCGCCCTCCCATCGGCTCCCATTCCCCAGGTCCGTGGAGGCTCCCATGTTCGGGAGCGTGTCTCCTTTGGCCCAGGCACCGCACCCCCTGCCCCTGTGTCCCCTGCTGCCCTGAGTGAGGAGTCTGTGTACCTCCTTCGCCAGCTCCATGTAGGGCAGACAGCCATGCTGAGTGTCCTCCATGCGCACACCGCACTGTTGACTCAGCTGGTGTCGTTCATGGAGGGCATCTCATCGGGCATGTCTGACCTACAGAGGGGCAACAGGTCCATGGACTCCTCCCTGACGGCAGCAGTGTCCCTCCTCAGACAGTCCCTCACCCCTCCTGCCTCTGCTCCATCCACACTCCCCAGCACCTTACCCGTCCCAAGCACACACACACCGGCACAGGCACACACCAGCACACACACGTCCAGCACACAGACACACACGCCACAAACTAAACGCACACGCACGCACAGTCAGGGGACTGAAACCAGACTCACAGGGGATGGGGCCCTGGTACACACACACGCATCCACGGGCACTGCGCAGTCCTCAGTTGCCTCTCCCTCCAAAGCACCCTCCCTTGCCTCACCTGCAACCCCAAAGACCCAGCGCCTCTTCCTCAGTGACCTCGGCCTCTTCCCCTCCGATCCAGCTGCCCCAGCATCCAGGGGGAAGAGGAAGCCCCCCACACGGAGCAGAGTGCCCCTCGCCCCCGGACACCCTCCCCCAGGCGCAGACAGACTGAGGCCCCCACCCGCAAGTCCCCCGGAGTGCTAAGAGCAAGACCCCGCCGCCGCCCTGCAGCTCAAGCACCAGGTCTCCTTCCTCCATCCCTCAGGCCCCCACTCCACAGGTGCCCCCACCACACCCTGCCCCAGGTTCCCCCACCCACAGATATACCATCCCCAAGAGGCTCCGGCCTTCTCCCCTGCCACTTGCTCTCCCGGAACAACACCCCCGCTGCGCTTGTCTGTGCCACTGATGTGGTGAGGGTGTCCTCCCCTCTGTCCAGCCCACCTTGCCTGTTCCCCATTCTCCTCCCCTG
This sequence comes from Calotriton arnoldi, assembly GCA_963921515.1. Classification (NCBI taxonomy): domain Eukaryota; kingdom Metazoa; phylum Chordata; class Amphibia; order Caudata; family Salamandridae; genus Calotriton; species Calotriton arnoldi. Next base: position 40,399 of record CAWUFW010021234.1, read on the forward strand.
GTGGTAGGCACTGCAGTGGAGTCCACTACCACCCTGTCTGACTTGGGCACTGCAGTGGCGGACCTGTCCACTCCATCTGCAGGGTCCACTGCAGTCGTGCCGGCACCCACAACATCTGAGCCATGCCCCCCAGTTGTGCCGGCACACACCACGTCAGACACCTCCACTGCAGTTGTCAGTGGCTCTTCAGCACCCACCACCCCTTCCCTGCTTCCTCCTGGTGAGCCCTGATCCTGTCCCTGTGGTGCCTGGCCTACCCCCCCCGGTTGCCCCTCCTAGTGGATTGTCCCTGGTTTTGTGCAGGCATGTGTAGGGTGGCATCTGCCACTGTCACCCACTTGTGACTTTGTTGATGGACTGGCCATTGGCCTTTGTTTATGTTCTACCGGACTTCTACTTTTAATGCCACATATGCTGAATAAAGCAACTTTCTGTTCTCTAGTGCTTTTGCTTCTGATGTACATGATGTTGATGATGCTAACCATGCCCTTGCTGCAGTGATGGTGATATTTGGTCTCATGATAATGAAGTGTTACTGTGCAGGAACCCATGTGGTCCAGGGGGAATGTGTCCTATCCTGTGGTGTATCCATGTCATCCATAGCAGCATCTGAGGGTGTCATGTGTTCAGTATTTGGCAATGGGATTTCCTACTTAGATTGGCAATTTCACATCTGTGGCTTCCACCCCTGCACATCTGTTGTGCCTGCCATTGTTCTATTCGTCTACTTCCCTGACCGTGTGGCCATCTCCAGTGAACATGCAGGTTTGGGCATCAATGGGGAAGGACTCATCTGTGTTGTCAGTGCAACATTGCTATACAAGTGTGTTGGATCTGTGCTGATGATTCCGTTGGCACTTCCATGACCAGGCTGATGGGACGGGAGCCCTCATTTGGTGCTAATTGTTGATTGTGTGTCCCATTGCTGCCATGGTATGGTATCTGTTCGCCTCACATCTGCAGTCTCCACAGGGTATCTGCATGTGTGTGCCCATTGGTGCAAATATGTGGGTCTGCATTCGGATGGTCACTTCTGTCATTGTGTCATTGATGATTGTTGACGGTGTCAGCCCCCATGGGTGTTGTTTGTCTGCACATGGCCAAAGTTATGTCTTATTTGCACTGCAGGATTTGGCTCCCCCAATTTATGTTGCAATGGGACACATACACTACTTTGCCACTGATGTGTTTGTTGTTCTGTGAACAGGAATCATCCATGCAGTTTGGCAGTTGCACCTCTTACTTTGTCAACACTTACCTTTTGGTCACTGTGATGATGGGGGTTTGGACCCCATTGCCACAATGTTCAAAATGTGCTGCAGCTATGGACCCCACACTTACCTTTTGGTCACTGTGATGATGGGTGTTTGGACCCCATTGCCACAATGTTCAAAATGTGCTGCAGCTATGGACCCCACACTTACCTTTTGGTCACTGTGATGATGGGTGTTTGGACCCCATTGCCACAATGTTCAAAATGTGCTGCAGCTATGGACCCCACACTTACCTTTTGGTCACTGTGATGATGGGTGTTTGGACCCCATTGCCACAATGTTCAAAATGTGCTGCAACTATGGACCCCACACTTACCTTTTGGTCACTGTGATGATGGGGGTTTGGACCCCATTGCCACAATGTTCAAAATGTGCTGCGGCTATGGACCCCACACTTACCTTTTGGTCACTGTGATGATGGGGGTTTGGACCCCATTGCCACAATGTTCAAAATGTGCTGCAGCTATGGACCCCACACTTACCTTTTGGTCACTGTGATGATGGGTGTTTGGACCCCATTGCCACAATGTTCAAAATGTGCTGCAACTATGGACCCCACACTTACCTTTTGGTCACTGTGATGATGTGGGTTTGGACCCATTGCCACAATGTTCAAAATGTGCTGCAGCTATGGACCCCACACTTACCTTTTGGTCACTGTGATGATGGGGGTTTGGACCCCATTGCCACAATGTTCAAAATGTGCTGCAGATATGGACCCCACACTTGCCTTTTGGTCACTGTGATGATGGGGTTTGGACCCCATTGCCACAATGGTCATGGCCTGCTTGCGTTGTGTGTGCCACACACATATTTGTGTGGCACATGTGCTAGGGGGTCACATTGTATGTTCGAAGTCATGTTCGGTGTTGTAGGCATTTGACACAGTCTACACACGCTTGTCATGGTGTTGGGGGATGTCTTCTTCTTGCATTCCCTAGGTTGTGGTGTGCTGGTTGTGTCATGCATTGTCCATCCTATGGGTGAGGGTGGTAGTAGTGGTAAGCATCCAGCCCCCCTGGGTAAGGGTGGTAGTGGTGGTTGGCATCCTGCCCCCCCTGGCTAAGGGTGGTAGTAGTGGTAAGCATCCAGCCCCCCCCTGGGTAAGGGTGGTAGTGGTGGTTGGCATCCTGCCCCCCCTGGCTAAGGGTGGTAGTAGTGGTAGGCATCCTGCCCCCCTGGGTGAGGGTGGTAGTAGTGGTAGGCATCCTGCCCCCCTGGGTGAGGGTGGTACTAGTGGTAGGCATCCTGCCCCCCTGGGTGAGGGTGGTAGTAGTGGTAGGCATCCTGCCCCCCTGGGTGAGGGTGGTACTAGTGGTAGGCATTCTGCCCCCCTGGGTGAGGGTGGTAGTAGTGGTAGGCATCCTGCCCCCTGGCTGAGGGTGGTAGTAGTGGTAGGCATCCTGGCCCCCTGGCTAAGGGTGGTAGTAGTGGTAGGCATCCTGCCCCCCTGGGTGAGGGTGGTAGTAGTGGTAGGCATCCAGCCCCCTGGGTAAGGGTGGTAGTGGTGGTAGGCATCCTGCCCCCCTGGGTGAGGGTGGTAGTAGTGGTAGGCATCCTGCCCCCCTGGCTAAGGGTGGTAGTAGTGGTAGGCATCCTGCCCCCCTGGGTGAGGGTGGTAGTAGTGGTAGGCATCCTGCCCCCTGGCTAAGGGTGGTAGTAGTGGTAGGCATCCTGCCCCCTGGGTAGGGGTGGTGGTGCGCATTCAGGCCCCTGTGTGCATATGTGGCATTGGTGATGGGCATCCCGCCCCTGTGGTGCTGCTGTTGCTGGTGTGAGTATATTCTGCATCCCTGTGTGTGTGTGTGATGTGTCGTGTACATGTTGTATGTGTTTTGTGGTTGGTGTCTGGCTTACCTTCTGCGCCGTACGCGTCCGTGCCTGTTCCGGTAGTATATGTAGAATATTGGTATGATCGGGACGAAGGGATTCATGGTTGGTTCGTGTCGTTCGTCCTTCTCGTTGCTTCGCGTCATCCTCGTCGCTTCGCCTCGTCCTCGTCGCTTCGACTCGTCCTCGTCGCTTCGTCCTCGTCGCTGCCGTGTTCGTCTCGGAGCCGTGGATCGTGTTGTGGCGCGAATCGGAGCTTATGTGCGCCTCTCCCGGATGCTTTGACGTGCCGTGCGTAGCGACGGGTTCGGCGCGTACGGAAAGCGCATCGTACTTGTCCGGCCGGACGGGGCTGCATTTTTCCTTCCGTGGGACTCGATTCGGCGTTTCCGGATTCGCCTCGGTCGGAGAACAGGACCTGGTTTGGGTGAGTACGGCTCGGCCGGATTCTTTGCTGTTGTGCGCATCGTACTTACTCGCTCGGTGTGCTGTACGGATCGGTCGGGAAACAGGCTTTCGCATGGCTTTTTTCCCGACCGAATGCTATTGGGTGCGACTCCGACCGAGATCGGAATCGGCCCCTTAGTGCACACCAGAATTATATTAGAGACAAAAAAATACAAAAACTTAAAAGGGATGAAAATGATTATCAAAACGGAAGAATATATACGTTTGCTAAGAGATTCGATGATTATAAACCAAAAGGGCTGATTTTCGTGCTGGATGAAATAAGAATATGAATAAAATGGTTAACTTTTTGAAGAAATCTAATTTTGTGGACTCTGTATATTTTGAATAATTAGTACCAGTGTATTACTTTTTGCACCAGATTTATGTTTAAATATTGGGCATCTATACCAGCTGGTATTTGAATTGATTTGCACCAACACCGAAATTTTGGGGTGGCAGTAATTGAAATAGGGTGTGCTTGGAATTGCTCTCTCCCTTGTTTTGTATATTTACACAGTGTGTTACATCTGTGATAATAGCATCTTTTGGTAGTAGGTGCAAGTGAGCTAAATCAGCACCCCATGTTAGAATACTGTTTATTGATTCACACTGTATAAAGTTTTTAGCTAAATATCTACTCATACTGATTGTGCGGTGTTTTCCCGAGCATGGGAACTGCTACTACCAATATATAAAAAAATGTTGTACTTTATGTGGTCACCAGCACTCAGTCTTTTTGAAAGTGTGATCTGATATTTAATTATATTAGAGGGATTATTTCAAGATCGTGATTGAATATGGCTAACTTTGATGATGAGAGAGATAAGATTTTTAATGATATATTTTCAGGACAGAGTATACAGAGTAAAAAACCAAACATTCTAGAAACTAAGCCCCAGGGACTTAAACAACTTTTTATTAGACTTGAGAGAATTAAAAAACAAGAACTTTCCAGATGGTGGGATTTGACAACTTTAAAAAATATATCGAAATCAAACAGATACCAAGAGGTTTGAGGGTCATTATATTTCCCTCGTTTGAGGATTTAGACCCCGACCTTTTGGAGGAGTGGGAAAACCTGATTTCCTCATCATCATATGGAATGATGGACCTTCTGATCAAACATGCTGAAAGAAAAAGGGCCAAACTGTTGGATGAAATTGATATTATTGAGCAGGAAATCAGAGCCCTTGATCTTAAAGAAGCAACAGAAAAAAATTACAAAATCTTAAAAGAGATACTTAGGGGTCGATTCCGATCTCGGCCGGTAGGGCTCCGAATCGGATTCGGCTTCACGGATCCGATTCGGAGCCCTGTTTCCCGACCGATCCGTACGCGCGTCCGGACGAGCGAGTACGATGCGAAATCGCCAACCGACTTCGTCCGGGCATCCCGACCGCTCCGACCGACTCGTTCCCGGCTCGAACCGCACCGACCGACTCGCTCGGACTCGACTCGCACCGCGCAATGGAGACGTTTCCCGGCCGGGTGAGTACGATGCGCGCCGCGAGCAGTCCGACCGAGCCGCACACTCCGGCTCAGAAGAGCTGTCAGAGCCGTACTTCGGGGGTCCGTGTCGGACCCCCTGAGCAGCGTAGCCGCGCGAGTCGCACACAGGGGGACCCATGGGTCCCCTACCTGTGCGTGTACGGGGCGACTCGCTTCGCCGCGTACACGCTGTGGGGCGCCCTTGTCCGCATCGCACCCATTGAGTCAATGGGAGCCCGTGTACGCGTCGTACAACAGGCTCCCATTGACTTCAATGGGAGTCCGACCGAATCGAGTCCGATAGCATACGGACGCATCGTACTCGTTCGGTCGGGCTGCACGGGTCCGATTCGGTCGGAAATCTCTCTGGGTCCGGCTCGGTCGGAGAGATTTCCGGCCCGAATCGGAATCGGTCCCTAAGTGCACACCAGAATTATATTAGAGACAAAAAAATACGAAAACTTAAAAGGGATGAAAATGATTATCAAAACGGAAGAATATATACGTTTGCTAAGAGATTCGATGATTATAAACCAAAAGGGCTGATTTTCGTGCTGGATGAAATAAGAATATGAATAAAATGGTTAACTTTTTGAAGAAATCTAATTTTGTGGACTCTGTATATTTTGAATAATTAGTACCAGTGTATTACTTTTTGCACCAGAATTATGTTTAAATATTGGGCATCTATACCAGCTGGTATTTGAATTGATTTGCACCAACACCGAAATTTTGGGGTGGCAGTAATTGAAATAGGGTGTGCTTGGAATTGCTCTCTCCTTTTTTTGTATATTTACACAGTGTGTTACATCTGTGATAATAGCATCTTTTGGTAGTAGGTGCAAGTGAGCTAAATCAGCACCCCATGTTAGAATACTGTTTATTGATTCACACTGTATAAAGTTTTTAGCTAAATATCTACTCATACTGATTGTGCGGTGTTTTCCCGAGCATGGGAACTGCTACTACCAATATATAAAAAAATTGTACTTTATGTGGTCACCAGCACTCAGTCTTTTTGAATGTGTGATCTGATATTTAATTATATTAGAGGGATTATTTCAAGATCGTGATTGAATATGGCTAACTTTGATGATGAGAGAGATAAGATTTTTAATGATATATTTTCAGGACAGAGTATACAGAGTAAAAACCAAACATTCTAGAAACTAAGCCCCAGGGACTTAAACAACTTTTTATTAGACTTGAGAGAATTAAAAAACAAGAACTTTCCAGATGGTGGGATTTGACAACTTTAAAAAATATATCGAAATCAAACAAATACCAAGAGGTTTGAGGGTCATTATATTTCCCTCGTTTGAGGATTTAGACCCCGACCTTTTGGAGGAGTGGGAAAACCTGATTTCCTCATCATCATATGGAATGATGGACCTTCTGATCAAACATGCTGAAAGAAAAAGGGCCAAACTGTTGGATGAAATTGATATTATTGAGCAGGAAATCAGAGCCCTTGATCTTAAAGAAGCAACAGAAAAAAATTACAAAATCTTAAAAGAGATACTTAGTGCACACCAGAATTATATTAGAGACAAAAAAATACGAAAACTTAAAAGGGATGAAAATGATTATCAAAACGGAAGAATATATACGTTTGCTAAGAGATTCGATGATTATAAACCAAAAGGGCTGATTTTCGTGCTGGATGAAATAAGAATATGAATAAAATGGTTAACTTTTTGAAGAAATCTAATTTTGTGGACTCTGTATATTTTGAATAATTAGTACCAGTGTATTACTTTTTGCACCAGAATTATGTTTAAATATTGGGCATCTATACCAGCTGGTATTTGAATTGATTTGCACCAACACCGAAATTTTGGGGTGGCAGTAATTGAAATAGGGTGTGCTTGGAATTGCTCTCTCCCTTGTTTTGTATATTTACACAGTGTGTTACATCTGTGATAATAGCATCTTTTGGTAGTAGGTGCAAGTGAGCTAAATCAGCACCCCATGTTAGAATACTGTTTATTGATTCACACTGTATAAAGTTTTTAGCTAAATATCTACTCATACTGATTGTGCGGTGTTTTCCCGAGCATGGGAACTGCTACTACCAATATATAAAAAAATGTTGTACTTTATGTGGTCACCAGCACTCAGTCTTTTTGAAAGTGTGATCTGATATTTAATTATATTAGAGGGATTATTTCAAGATCGTGATTGAATATGGCTAACTTTGATGATGAGAGAGATAAGATTTTTAATGATATATTTTCAGGACAGAGTATACAGAGTAAAAAACCAAACATTCTAGAAACTAAGCCCCAGGGACTTAAACAACTTTTTATTAGACTTGAGAGAATTAAAAAACAAGAACTTTCCAGATGGTGGGATTTGACAACTTTAAAAAAATATATCGAAATCAAACAGATACCAAGAGGTTTGAGGGTCATTATATTTCCCTCGTTTGAGGATTTAGACCCCGACCTTTTGGAGGAGTGGGAAAACCTGATTTCCTCATCATCATATGGAATGATGGACCTTCTGATCAAACATGCTGAAAGAAAAAGGGCCAAACTGTTGGATGAAATTGATATTATTGAGCAGGAAATCAGAGCCCTTGATCTTAAAGAAGCAACAGAAAAAAATTACAAAATCTTAAAAGAGATACTTAGTGCACACCAGAATTATATTAGAGACAAAAAAATACGAAAACTTAAAAGGGATGAAAATGATTATCAAAACGGAAGAATATATACGTTTGCTAAGAGATTCGATGATTATAAACCAAAAGGGCTGATTTTCGTGCTGGATGAAATAAGAATATGAATAAAATGGTTAACTTTTTGAAGAAATCTAATTTTGTGGACTCTGTGGGGCAGATTTACAAGCCCCTTACGGCACTTTGCGCCGCCGTTGCGTCACTTTTGTGACGCAGCGGCGCAAATCATGCGCCATGCTGCGAGGATTTACAACGTGACGCATCTAGGGAGATGCGTCACGTTGTAAAGCCCTGCGCCACATGAAACCTGCGTCAGGGTTCATGTGGGCGTGCCGGCGCAGGGGGCGTTCCTGCGCAGGAAGCCTCGTAAAAGTGACGCAGTGAAATCTACAAGATTTCACTGAGTCACTTTGCGTCCCTGCTGCAGTCAAATCCTTACGCCTGCTTCAAGCAGGCGTAAGGAGTGACGCAGCATGTTAGGTATAGGGCACCCCTGAGCAGTACTGGAGTTACGTCGCACTTGCGACACGACTCCAGTACTGCGCCACCCTCCGCCGACAGATGCGTCACGCATCTGTTTATCCTTGCGCCATGATGCGCCGCATTGTAAATGCGGCGCATCTGTGGTGGCGCAAGGGTAAACTGAGTCACGCATCTTCCCTGGCGCATCCCTGCTGATTTGCAGGGATGCGCCAGGGAACGTAAATCTGCCCCTGTATATTTTGAATAATTAGTACCAGTGTATTACTTTTTGCACCAGATTTATGTTTAAATATTGGGCATCTATACCAGCTGGTATTTGAATTGATTTGCACCAACACCGAAATTTTGGGGTGGCAGTAATTGAAATAGGGTGTGCTTGGAATTGCTCTCTCCCTTGTTTTGTATATTTACACAGTGTGTTACATCTGTGATAATAGCATCTTTTGGTAGTAGGTGCAAGTGAGCTAAATCAGCACCCCATGTTAGAATACTGTTTATTGATTCACACTGTATAAAGTTTTTAGCTAAATATCTACTCATACTGATTGTGCGGTGTTTTCCCGAGCATGGGAACTGCTACTACCAATATATGAAAAAATGTTGTACTTTATGTGGTCACCAGCACTCAGTCTTTTTGAAAGTGTGATCTGATATTTAATTATATTAGAGGGATTATTTCAAGATCGTGATTGAATATGGCTAACTTTGATGATGAGAGAGATAAGATTTTTAATGATATATTTTCAGGACAGAGTATACAGAGTAAAAAACCAAACATTCTAGAAACTAAGCCCCAGGGACTTAAACAACTTTTTATTAGACTTGAGAGAATTAAAAACAAGAACTTTCCAGATGGTGGGATTTGACAACTTTAAAAAAATATATCGAAATCAAACAGATACCAAGAGGTTTGAGGGTCATTATATTTCCTCGTTTGAGGATTTAGACCCCGACCTTTTGGAGGAGTGGGAAAACCTGATTTCCTCATCATCATATGGAATGATGGACCTTCTGATCAAACATGCTGAAAGAAAAAGGGCCAAACTGTTGGATGAAATTGATATTATTGAGCAGGAAATCAGAGCCCTTGATCTTAAAGAAGCAACAGAAAAAAATTACAAAATCTTAAAAGAGATACTTAGTGCACACCAGAATTATATTAGAGACAAAAAAATACGAAAACTTAAAAGGGATGAAAATGATTATCAAAACGGAAGAATATATACGTTTGCTAAGAGATTCGATGATTATAAACCAAAAGGGCTGATTTTCGTGCTGGATGAAATAAGAATATGAATAAAATGGTTAACTTTTTGAAGAAATCTAATTTTGTGGACTCTGTATATTTTGAATAATTAGTACCAGTGTATTACTTTTTGCACCAGATTTATGTTTAAATATTGGGCATCTATACCAGCTGGTATTTGAATTGATTTGCACCAACACCGAAATTTTGGGGTGGCAGTAATTGAAATAGGGTGTGCTTGGAATTGCTCTCTCCCTTGTTTTGTATATTTACACAGTGTGTTACATCTGTGATAATAGCATCTTTTGGTAGTAGGTGCAAGTGAGCTAAATCAGCACCCCATGTTAGAATACTGTTTATTGATTCACACTGTATAAAGTTTTTAGCTAAATATCTACTCATACTGATTGTGCGGTGTTTTCCCGAGCATGGGAACTGCTACTACCAATATATAAAAAAATGTTGTACTTTATGTGGTCACCAGCACTCAGTCTTTTTGAAAGTGTGATCTGATATTTAATTATATTAGAGGGATTATTTCAAGATCGTGATTGAATATGGCTAACTTTGATGATGAGAGAGATAAGATTTTTAATGATATATTTTCAGGACAGAGTATACAGAGTAAAAAACCAAACATTCTAGAAACTAAGCCCCAGGGACTTAAACAACTTTTTATTAAACTTGAGAGAATTAAAAACAAGAACTTTCCAGATGGTGGGATTTGACAACTTAAAAAAATATATCGAAATCAAACATATACCAAGAGGTTTGAGGGTCATTATATTTCCCTCGTTTGAGGATTTAGACCCCGACCTTTTGGAGGAGTGGGAAAACCTGATTTCCTCATCATCATATGGAATGATGGACCTTCTGATCAAACATGCTGAAAGAAAAAGGGCCAAACTGTTGGATGAAATTGATATTATTGAGCAGGAAATCAGAGCCCTTGATCTTAAAGAAGCAACAGAAAAAAATTACAAAATCTTAAAAGAGATACTTAGTGCACACCAGAATTATATTAGAGACAAAAAAATACGAAAACTTAAAAGGGATGAAAATGATTATCAAAACGGAAGAATATATACGTTTGCTAAGAGATTCGATGATTATAAACCAAAAGGGCTTATTTTCGTGCTGGATGAAATAAGAATATGAATAAAATGGTTAACTTTTTGAAGATATCTAATTTTGTGGACTCTGTATATTTTGAATAATTAGTACCAGTGTATTACTTTTTGCACCAGATTTATGTTTAAATATTGGGCATCTATACCAGCTGGTATTTGAATTGATTTGCACCAACACCGAAATTTTGGGGTGGCAGTAATTGAAACAGGGTGTGCTTGGAATTGCTCTCTCCCTTGTTTTGTATATTTACACAGTGTGTTACATCTGTGATAATAGCATCTTTTGGTAGTAGGTGCAAGTGAGCTAAATCAGCACCCCATGTTAGAATACTGTTTATTGATTCACACTGTATAAAGTTTTTAGCTAAATATCTACTCATACTGATTGTGCGGTGTTTTCCCGAGCATGGGAACTGCTACTACCAATATGTAAAAAAAAATTGTACTTTATGTGGTCACCAGCACTCAATCTTTTTGAAAGTGTGATCTGATATTTAATTATATTAGAGGGATTATTTCAAGATCGTGATTGAATATGGCTAACTTTGATGATGAGAGAGATAAGATTTTTAATGATATATTTTCAGGACAGAGTATACAGAGTAAAAAACCAAACATTCTAGAAACTAAGCCCCAGGGACTTAAACAACTTTTTATTAGACTTGAGAGAATTAAAAAACAAGAACTTTCCAGATGGTGGGATTTGACAACTTTAAAAAAATATATCGAAATCAAACAGATACCAAGAGGTTTGAGGGTCATTATATTTCCCTCGTTTGAGGATTTAGACCCCGACCTTTTGGAGGAGTGGGAAAACCTGATTTCCTCATCATCATATGGAATGATGGACCTTCTGATCAAACATGCTGAAAGAAAAAGGGCCAAACTGTTGGATGAAATTGATATTATTGAGCAGGAAATCAGAGCCCTTGATCTTAAAGAAACAACAGAAAAAAATTACAAAATCTTAAAAGAGATACTTAGTGCACACCAGAATTATATTAGAGACAAAAAAATACGAAAACTTAAAAGGGATGAAAATGATTATCAAAACGGAAGAATATATACGTTTGCTAAGAGATTCGATGATTATAAACCAAAAGGGCTGATTTTCGTGCTGGATGAAATAAGAATATGAATAAAATGGTTAACTTTTTGAAGAAATCTAATTTTGTGGACTCTGTATATTTTGAATAATTAGTACCAGTGTATTACTTTTTGCACCAGATTTATGTTTAAATATTGGGCATCTATACCAGCTGGTATTTGAATTGATTTGCACCAACACCGAAATTTTGGGGTGGCAGTAATTGAAATAGGGTGTGCTTGGAATTGCTCTCTCCCTTGTTTTGTATATTTACACAGTGTGTTACATCTGTGATAATAGCATCTTTTGGTAGTAGGTGCAAGTGAGATAAATCAGCACCCCATGTTAGAATACTGTTTATTGATTCACACTGTATAAAGTTTTTAGCTAAATATCTACTCATACTGATTGTGCGGTGTTTTCCCGAGCATGGGAACTGCTACTACCAATATATAAAAAAATGTTTTACCAATTACTATATATACACTCACTGACTCTTAGGTCTACAAACACACATCTACTCACTCACCCGTACAGTCACTCATACTTATAGTCACTCAGTACAGGACTATTATATGCACTCATACACCTATATAAACACTCACACACCGCCACTCATCCATAGAGGTACTCACACACCTAGTCAGTCATGCAAAAAATTAAGCACACACCCATTTACTCACCTATACAGTTATACACACACCAGCACACTTACTCATACAAATACTAGCACATTCTTACGCACTTATACAATATCTGATACAAGCACACACTCATCCATACAGTCACTCTCTCAATCACACACTCTCGCTTATAGCTATTTATATACTCCAACACACATATATACTGCCTTTCACATATGTAGTTACTCACACATGTACCACTGGGACATACATTCACTCACTAACACACTCTTACACACACACTTACCCACCCATACAGTCTATCACAGATGCACTCTTGAAACCATCCACCCAGTGAATCACCCACTCACACATCTATGCACAGAGTCGCACACACCCCACCCACACAAACACTCAGGCACCCATACAGATACTCAGACAACCAATCAATAACTCATATAGACACTCATGTAGCTATTCACAAACCCATGCAGCCACTTACACAGCAACAGACAGACGGATACAGACATTCACCCAGTTTAGTCACTAACCCATGCATTCAGTAAGATACGTTTAATCACTCACTTATAGAGTTAGTCACGCACCTACTAAATCATCCATTCAGACACTTATACACCCACTCATTCTTCAATACGCCTTTCCCTATATATATTAAACATATTTAAACTTTACAGAAACACACAGTCACTGGATGATGTCATCAGTGATGTCATTTGAGATGTCATCAGTGATGTCATCAGTGATGTCACTGACCATGTCATGAGTGATGTAATATGTGACGTCATCAGCAGTGCATTGCGGGGGCGCGAGTTATAGTTAGCTGAACTAACTATAACGGGGGAATTTCCCGGGTTTTGTACGAGTGCAATGTCCAACTATAACTGTCCCTAAAACCTATGGTTTTTTCAGTGAATATATATATATATATATATATATATATATATATATATATTGATATATATATATATATATATATTATCTACTGGCGGTCGCCAGTAGATAGTTATAGTTAAAACCTATTATCCATAGGAAATCCGCGACATTCTATTTGAAATAACGTTGGCGCCGGTTGACGAATCTTCGCGAAAGTTTCCAACTTGTTGGGGCGCTCCGGTCCGCTCCTATCCTGAAAGTCTCGGGGTGATACTTCAAGCGGGGGCCGAGAAAAAGGGGGGGTCCCAAAACGCGTTTTCCCCATTCATTTTTCCATAGGAACCTTTAGTTGCAGCTACAGCCCGAACTGCTGAACGGAATTACACCAAATTTGGCAAAGAGGTAGCCCTTGGTTCAGTGTCGTGCCTTTTGCTTAAATGGTGTAAATCCGTTCAGTAGTTCCTGAGAAAATCAAAAGTAAAGTCACATATATATCTGGGCGGAGCCTAACCACATATGTCATCGTGAGATCTGATTGGCTGTCAGCACTTCATCCTGGAATTGCTGGCAGCCATCTTGGGACCAATATAAATGATAGTACCTCATTGAAATGCATTGTAGTGAATAGAAGATTTTGAGGGTCACCAAAAGGAGAACTATAAAGGGTGATAACAGGCTTTAGTTACATTAGAATTTATTTGTTGATGGTACCATACTAATTTTAGGAATTGTGGTGTATTCTAAGGTGATTTTACCATATGAAAAACCTTCTGCTGGGATATCATGAATCATGTTTGAGAGAACACTATTTTCTCATGCTTGTCCCATGGAGGTTTGGAAGGTGCTCCAGAAGCTAAAATGAGAGCATTTTTTCTGTAAATTCACATTATCTTTCTCACTCATGTGAGAATGAAGTCTGACATTCTCAGTAAAACATGTACATCCAACAAGGGCAGAGACTGTCAGTTGATTCCTTTGTGTTCTACTGCAGCTTCCCAGAGTGTTCTAAAGAACAACTAGAGTGCTAACAGCCTTACTTATGACAAAAGTATGGCACACCTGAAGCCATCTTGATTGGAATAAACTGGTAACACTTAAACAATTTAATTTAAAAAGGAACAAAATGATGGGGTTCATTTTGTCATAGAAATTATGGTTAGTGCTGTAGAAAGAAAAATTAGGACATATTTCAAGTGTGATCTCAAATATCTTCCTGTTATATTTCAACAGGAGCAGCCTGCCAGTTGATGCCTTTGTGTTCTACTGCAGCTTCCCAGAGTGTTCTAAAGAACAACTAGAGCGCTAACAGCCTTACTTATGTCAAAAGTATGGCACACCTGAAGCCATCTTGATTGGAATAAACCGGTAACACTTAAAACATTTAATTTAAAAAGGAACAAAATGAGGGGTTCTTTTTGAAATAGAAATTATGGTTAGTGCTGCAGAAAGAAAAATTAGGGCATGTTTTAAGTGAGATCTCAAATCCTCTTCTATTTCATTAGAAAATTCTGACATGCAGACTGAAACAATCACTTTTAATACCAGCAGCAGACTACCAGTTAACTCCCTGGTGAGCAGTAGCTTTACTCCAGTGATCTAATGAGCAACTAGAGTGCTAACATTCTGAATTTATGGCAGATGTGAGACACATCTGAATGCCTTCTTGATGGAATCAAAGTAAAAAACTGAAAGCATTTCCTACTGAGGAGACTGCAGTAAATGAAGAAATTAGTAAACTTCATAACAAAGAAGTCTTCCAAGATGGCCACCAGTGAAAAAAGAGCCCAAATGTAGCACAAATATTACCCAGATGTAGCCCACATATAGCCCAATGACAAAAGTGTGCAAAACACTTTTTATTTTTAGTTTTTTGCAGTTTTATGTAGTGCAGACTGGTCAGGTATTGGAGCATTGCATCTTAAAACATGACCCCCTACACTACAAAAACACCACTGCACTACCTTAAACCCTAAAACACTACCCCCAGCACGACCCCCTACACTACACAAGCACCACTGCACTATCCTAAACCCTAAAACACTACCCCCAGCACGACCCCCTACACTACCCAAACACCACTGCACTAACCTAAAACCTAAAACACTACCACCAGCACGACCCCCTACACTACCCAAACACCACTGCACTACCCTAAAACATGACCCCCTACACTACACAAACACCACTGCACTACCCTAAACCCTAAAACACTACCCCCAGCACGACCCCCTAAACTATACAAGCACCACTGCACTACCCTAAACCCTAAAACACTACCCCCAGCACGACCCCCTACACTACACAAACACCACTGCACTACCCTAAACCTAAAACACTACCCCAGCACGACCCCTACACTACCCAAACACCACTGCACTAACCTAAAACCTAAAACACTACCACCAGCACGACCCCTACACTACCCAAACACCACTGCACTACCCTAAAACATGACCCCCTACACTACACAAACACCACTGCACTACCCTAAACCCTAAAACACTACCCCCAGCACGACCCCCTAAACTATACAAGCACCACTGCACTACCCTAAACCCTAAAACACTACCCCCAGCACGACCCCCTACACTGCCCGAACACCACTGCACTGCCCTAAACCCTGAAACACCAGCCCCTGCATGACCCCCTACACTGCCCGAACACCACTGCACTGCCCTAAACCCTGAAACACCACCCCTAGCACAACCCCCTACACTGCCCGAACACCACTGCACTGCCCTAAACCCTGAAACACCACCCCCTTCACGACCCCCTACACTGCCCGAACACCACTGCACTGCCCTAAACCCTGAAACACCACCCCCAGCATGACCCCCTACACTGCCCGTACACCACTGCACTGCCCTAAACCCTGAAACACTACCCCCAGCAAGACCCCCTACACTGCCCGAACACCACTGCACTGCCCTAAACCCTGAAACATCACCCCCAGCAAGACCCCCTACACTGCCCGAACACCACTGACCTAAACCCTGAAACACCACCCCCAGCACGACCCCCTACACTGCCCGAACACCACTGCACTGCCCTAAACCCTGAAACACTACCCTCAGCATGACCCCCTACACTGCCCGAACACCACTGCTCTGCCGAAAACCCTGAAACACCAGCCCCAGCACGACCCCCTACACTGCAAGAACACCACTGCACTGCCCTAAACCTTGAAACACCAGCCCCTGCACGACCCCCTACACTGCCCGAACACCACTGCACTACCCTAAACCCTGAAACATCACCCCCAGCACGACCCCCTACACTGCCCGAGCACCACTGCACTGCCCTAAACCCTGAAACACCAGCCCCAGCACGACCCCCTACACTGCCTGAGCACCACTGCACTGCCCTAAACCCTGAAACACCAGCCCCAGCACGACCGCCTACACTGCCCGAACACCACTGCACTGCCCTAAACCCTGAAACACCAGCCCCAGCACGACCCCCTACACTGCACGAACACCACTGCACTGCCCTAAACCGTGAAACACCAGCCTCAGCACGACCCCCTACACTGCCTGAACACCACTGCACTGCCCTGAACCCTGAAACACCAGCCCCAGCACAACACCCTACACTGCCCGAACACCACTGCACTGCCCTAAACCCTGAAACACCACCCCGTGCATGACCCCCTACACTGCCCGAACACCACTGCACTGCCCTAAACCCTGAAACACCACCCCCAGCGCGACCCCCTACACTGCCCGAACACCACTGCACTGCCCTAAACCCTGAAACACCACCCCTGCACAACCCCCTGCACTGCTTGAACACTACTGCACTGCCCTAAACCCAGAAACACCATCCCCAGCACGACCCCCTATACTGCACGAACACCACTGCACTGCCCTAAACCCTGAAACACTACCCCCAGCAAGACCCCCTACACTGCCCGAACACCACTGCCCTAAACCCTGAAACACCACCCCCAGCAAGACCCCCTACACTGCCCAAACACCACTGCACTGCCCTAAACCCTGAAACACCAGCCCCAGCACGACCCATTACACTGCCCGAACACCACTGCACTGCCCTAAACCCTGAAACACCACCCCTGCACGACCCCCTACACTGCCCGAACACCACTGTACTGCCCTAAACCCTGAAACCCCACCCCCAGCATAACCCCCTACACTGCCAGAACACCACTGCACTGCCCTAAACCCTGAAACACCACCCCCTGCACGACCCCCTACACTGCCCGAACACTACTGCACTGCCCTAAACCCTGAAACACCACCCCCAGCACGACCCCCTACACTGCACGAACACCACTGCACCGCCCTAAACCCTGAAACACTACCCCCAGCAAGACCCCCTAAACTGCCCGAACACCACTGCACTGCCCTAAACCCTGAAACATCACCCCCAGTAAGACCCCCTACACTGCCCGAACACCACTGCCCTAAACCCTGAAACACCACCCCCAGCAAGACCCCCTACACTGCCCGAACACCACTGCACTGCCCTAAACCCTGAAACCCCACCCCCAGCATAACCCCCTACACTGCCAGAACACCACTGCACTGCCCTAAACCCTGAAACACCACCCCTGCACGACCCCCTACACTGCCCGAACACTACTGCACTGCCCTAAACCCTGAAACACCACCCCCAGCACGACCCCCTACACTGCACGAACACCACTGCACCGCCCTAAACCCTGAAACACTACCCCCAGCAAGACCCCCTACACTGCCCGAACACCACTGCACTGCCCTAAACCCTGAAACATCACCCCCAGCAAGACCCCCTACACTGCCCGAACACCACTGCCCTAAACCCTGAAACACCACCCCCAGCAAGACTCCCTACACTGCCCGAACACCACTGCACTGCCCTAAACCCTGAAACACCACCCCCAGCAAGACCCCCTACACTGCCCGAACACCACTGCACTGCCCTAAACCCTGAAACACCACCCCCAGCACGACCCCCTACACTTCCCGAACACCACTGCTCTGCCCAAAACCCTGAAACACCAGCCCCAGCACGACCCCCTACACTGCCCGAACACCACTGCACTGCCCTAAACCCTGAAACACCAGCCCCAGCACGACCCCCTACACTGCCCGAACACCACTGCCCTAAACCCTGAAACACCACCCCCAGCACGACCCCCTACACTTCCCAAACACCACTGCACTGCCCTAAACCCTGAAACACCAGCCCCAGCACAACCCCGTACTCTGCCTGCACACCACTGCACTGCCCTAAACCCTGAAACACCAGCCCCAGCACAACACCCTACACTGCCCGAACACCACTGCACTGCCCTAAACCCTGAAACACCACCCCGTGCATGACCCCCTACACTGCCCGAACACCACTGCACTGCCCTAAACCCTGAAACACCACCCCCAGCGCGACCCCCTACACTGCCCGAACACCACTGCACTGCCCTAAACCCTGAAACACCACCCCCTGCACAACCCCCTACACTGCTTGAACACTACTGCACTGCCCTAAACCCAGAAACACCATCCCCAGCACGACCCCCTATACTGCCTGAACACCACTGCACTGCCCTAAACCCTGAAACACCACCCCTAGCACGACCCCCTACACTGCCCGCATACCACTGCACTGCCCTAAACCCTGAAACACCAGCCCCCGCACAACCCCTTACACTGCCCGAACACCACTGCACTGCCCTAAACCCTGAAACACCAGCCCCAGCACGACCGCCTGCACTGCCCGAAAACTACTGCACTGCCCTAAACCCTGAAACACCACCCCCAGCAAGACTACCTACACTGGCCGAACACCACTGCACTGCCCTAAACCCTGAAACACCACCCCCTGCATGACCCCCTACACTGCCCAAACACTACTGCACTGCCCTAAACCCTGAAACACCACCCCTCAGCACGACACCCTACACTGCCCGAACACCACTGCACTGCCCTAAACCCTGAAACACCACCCCAGCACGACCCCCTACACTGCCCGAACACCACTGCACTAAACCCTGAAACACCACCCCCTGCACGACCCCCTACACTGCCGGAACACCACTGCACTGCCCTAAACCCTGAAACACCACCCCCAGCACGACCCCCTACACTGCCCTAACACCACTGCACTGCCCTAAACCCTGAAACATCACCCCCAGCACAACCCCCTACACTGCCTGAGCACCATTGCTCTGCCCTAAACCCTGAAACACTAGCCCCAGCACGACCCACTACACTGCCCGAACACCACTGCACTGCCCTAAACCCTGAAACACCACCCCCAGCACGACCCCCTACACTGCCCGAACACCACTGCACTGCCCTAAACCCTGAAACACCAGCCCCAGCAAGACCCCCTACACTGCCCGAACACCACTGCATTGCCCTAGACTCTGAAACACCAGCCCCAGCAAGACCCCCTACACTGCCCGAACACCACTGCATTGCCCTAGACTCTGAAACACCAGCCCCAGCAAGACCCCCTACACTGCCCGAACACCACTGCACTGCCCTAAACCCTGAAACACCAGCCCCAGCATGACCCCCTACACTGCCCGAACACCACTGCACTGCCCTAAACCCTGAAACACCAGCCCCAGCACGAACCCCTACACTGCCCGAACTCCACTGCACTGCCCTAAACCCTGAAACACCAGCCCCAGCACGACCCCCTACACTGCCCGAACACCACTGCACTGCCCTAAACTCTGAAACACCAGCCCCAGCACCACCCCCTACAATGCCCGAACACCACTGTACTGCCCTAAACCCTGAAACACCACCCCCTGCACCGCCCCCTACACTGCCCGAACACCACTGCACTGCCCTAAACCCTGAAACACCACCCCCTGCACGACCCCCTACACTGCCCGAACACCACTGCACTGCCCTAAACCCTGAAACACCACCCCCTACACTGCCCAAACACCACTGCACTGCCCTAAACCCTGAAACACCACCCCCTGCACCGCCCCCTACACTGCCCGAACACCACTGCACTGCCCTAAACCCTGAAACACCACCCCCAGCATGACCCCCTTTACTGCTCGAACACCACTGCACTGCCCCAATTCCTGAAACACCACCCCCAGCATGACCCCCTACACTGCCCGAACACCACTGCCCTAAACCCTGAAACACCACCCCTGCACGACCCCCTACACTGCCCGAACACCACTGCACTGCCCTAAACCCTGAAACACCACCCCTGCACGACCCCCTACACTGCCCGAACACCACTGCACTGCCCTAAACCCTCAAACACCACCCCCAGCACGACCCCCTACACTGCCCGAACACCACTGCACTGCCCTAAACCCTAAAACACCACCCCCAGCACGACCCCTACACTGCCCGAACACCACTGCACTGCCCTAAACCCTAGAACACTACCCCCAGCATGACCCCCTGCACTACCTGAACACCACTGCACTACCCTAAACCCTAAAATACTCCCCCAGCACGACCCCCTACACTACCCGAACACGACTGCACTGCCCTAAACCCTAAAACACTCCCCCAGCATGACCCCCTACACTACCCGAACACCACTGCACTGCCCTAAACCCTAAAACACTCCCCCAGCACGACCCCCTACACTACCTAAACACCACTGCACTGCCCTAAACCCTAAAACACTACCCCCGCATGACCCCCTACACTGCCCAAATACCAATGAACTACCCTAATCCCTAAAACACTACCCCCAGCACAACACCCTACACTACGCAAAGACCACTGCACTACCCTAAACTCTAAAACAATACCCCCGCACTACTCCCTACACTGCCCAAAGACCACTGCACTACCCTAAACCCTAAACACACGACCTCCTACACTACACAAACACCACTGCACTACCCTAAACCCTAAAATACTACCCCCAGCACGAACCCCTACACTGCCCAAACACCACTGCACTACCCTAAACCATAAAACACTACCCCTGCAGTACCCCCTACGCTCCCCAAACACCACTGCACTACCCTAAACCCTAAAACACTACCCCCAGCAGTACCCCCTACACTACCCAAACACCATTGCACTACCCTAAACCCTAAAACACTACCCCCAGCACGTATCCCCTACACTACCCAAACACCACTGCACTACCCTAAACCCTGAAACCCTAAAACACTAACCCCAGCACGACCCCCTACACTACCCAAACACCACTGTACTACCCTAAACCCTAAAACACTCCCCCCAGCATGACTCCCTACACTACCCAAACACCACTGCACTACCCTAAACCATAAAACACTACCCCCAGCAGTACCCCCTACACTGCCCAAACACCACTGCACTGCCCTAAACCCTAAAACACTACCCCCAGCAGTGACCCCCTACACTACCCAAACACCATTGCACTACCCTAAACCCTAAAACACTACCCCCAGCAGTATCCCCTACACTACCCAAACACCACTGCACTACCCTAAACCCTAAAACCCTAAAACACTAACCCCAGCACGACCCCTACACTACCCAAACACCACTGTACTACCCTAAACCCTAAAACACTCCCCCAGCATGACTCCCTACACTACCCAAACACCACTGCACTACCCTAAACCCTAAATCTACCCCCAGCATGACCCCCTACACTACACAAACACCACTGCACTACCCTAAACCCTAAAACACTACCCCCAGCACGACCCTCTTCACTACCTAAACACAACTGCACAATTTGTTACAGGCGTTGCAACGCAGGCCTGTGGTGCTTACTGGAAGTACCTGGTGGGCTAGTTGGGCCCCAGGGACTCTCAGGATTCAAGGTGACCTAATCCCCCAACTTAAAACGCGCCACGGGCGCGTTTGCACAGTGGTGAAGGGAGGGGCGGGGCCTCAGGTGACATGTGCGCAAACACGCCCTGTGGTGCGTTTTAAGTTGGGGAGTTAATTCCCTTTGAATCCTGGGGGCCAACTAGCCCACCAGGTACCTTCAGTAAGCACAACAGAGTTGCGTTGCAGAGAGGTGAAAAAGGTGCGTGGCCTCGGAACGCCTCTCTGCAACTCAGCTCTGTGGTCCTAACTGTAGGTACCTGGGGGCTAGTTGGGCCCCAGGGACCCTCAGGATTCAAGGGAACTTAATCCCGCAACTTAAAACGCGCCACGGGGCGCGTTTGCACACATGTCACCTCAGGCCCCCCTCCCTTCACCACTGTGCAAACCCGCACTGGCTCTGGTTAGTCAGAGTCAGTTACCACCAGTACCCGTCTGAAAAAGTTGTGGGCACAGGATGATTTTGCAACAAGGCCTCTTTCTGCTCCTCTGTTGGTTCTTTCTGCACATCTTTTGCTTCTTTCTGTGCGTTTTTTCTTCTTTCTTCACATGTCCTACCTCTGTTGGCATAGTTAGAAACTAGCATTTAAAAACCTTTGAAATTCACTGAAAAAACCATAGGTTTCAGGCACGTTATAGTTAGAAATTAGCATTTAAAAAACCTTTGAAATTCACTGAAAAACCATAGGTTTCAGACACGTTATAGTTAGAAATTAGCATTTAAAAAACCTTTGAAATTCACTGAAAAAACCATAGGTTTTAGGGACAGTTATAGTTAGTTGGACATTGCACTCGTACAAAACCCGTGAAATTCCCCTGTTATAGTTAGTTCAGCTAACTATAACTCGCGCTCCCGCAATGCACTGCTGATGACGTCACATATTACATCACTCATGACATGGTCAGTGACATCACTGATGACATCACTGATGACATCTCAAATGACATCACTGATGACATCATCCATGTGATAATTTCATGCATCTTCTCACACCCTAATATAACTTTTGATACACCCACTCTAAATTACAGACTGCCATTCTCAAAACCATAGACACTCCAACACCAAAAACTACATACCCACTCACTGATTCTTAGGTCTACACACACATCCACTCACTCACCTGTACAGTCACTCATACTTACAGTCACTCAGTACAGGACTATCATATGCACTCATACACCTATATAAACACTCACACACCGCCACTCATCCATAGAGGTACTCACACACCTAGTCAGTCATGCAAAAATTAATCACACACCCATTTACTCACCTATACAGTTATACACACACCAGCTCACTTACTCATACAAATACTAGCACATTCTTACGCTCTTATACAATAACTGATACAAGCACACACGCATCCATACAGCCACTCTCACAATAACACACTCTCACTTATAGCCATTTAAATACTCTAACACACATATATACTGCCTTTTACATATGTAGTTACTCGCACATGTACCACTGAGATATACATTCACTCACTAACACACCCATACACACACTCACCCACCCAAGCAGTCCATCACAGATGCACTCTTGAAATCATGCACCCAGTGAATCACCCACTCACACATCTATGTATAGAGTCAAACACACCCCACCCACACAAACACTCAGGCAGCCATACAGATACTCAGAGAACCAATCAATAACCCATATAGACACTCATGTAGCTATTCGCAAATCCATGCATCCACTTACACACCAACAAACAGACGGATACAGACATTCACACAGTTTAGTCACTAACCCATGCATTCAGTAAGATACGTTTAATCACTCACTTGTAGAGTCAGTCACTCACGTACTAAATCATCCATTCAGACACTTATACACCCACTCATTCTTCAATACGCCTTTCCCTATATATATTAAACATATTTAAATCTTTACAGAAACACACAGTCACTGGATGATGTCATCAGTGATGTCATCAGTGATGTCACTGACCATGTCATGAGTGATGTAATATGTGACGTCATCAGCAGTGCATTATGGGGCGCGAGTTATAGTTAGCTGAACTAACTATAACAGGGAATTTCACGGGTTTTGTACGAGTGCAATGTCCAACTAACTATAACTGTCCTAAAACCTATGGTTTTTTCAGTGAATATATATATATATATATATATTGATATATATATATATATAGTCACTGAAAAAACCATAGGTTTCAGGGACGTTATAGGTAGTTGGACATTTCACTCGTACAAAACCAGAGAAATTCCGCCGTTATAGTTAGTTGAGCTAACTATAACTTGCGCCCCCGCAATGCACTGCTGATGACGTCACATATTACATCATTCATGACATGGTCAGTGACATCACTGATGACATCACTGATGACATCTCAAATGACATCACTGATGACATCATCCAGTGACTGTGTGTTTCTGTAAAGTTTAAATATTTTATATAAATATATATGCAAATGTGTATTGAAGTATGAGTGGGTGTTTGAGTGTCTGAAAAGATGATTTAGTTTGTGTGAGACTGACTGTATAAGTGAGTGATTAAACGTGTCTGACTGAATGCATGGGTTAGTGACTAAACTGTGTAAATGTCTGTATCAGTCTGTCAGTTGGTGTGTAAGCGGCTGCATGGATTGGTGAGTAGCTACATGAGTGTCTATATGGGTTATTGATTGGTTGTCAGAGTATCTGTATGGGTGTCTGAGTGTCTGTGTGGGTGGGTGGGTGGGGGGTGTGTGACTCCGTGCATGGATGTGTGAGTGGGGGATTCACTGGGTGTATGGGTTCAAGAGTGCATCTGTGAAGGGCTGTATGGGTGGGTGAATGTGCGTATGGGTGTGTTGGTGAGTGAATGGATGTCTCAGTGGTACATGTGTGAGTAACTCCATATGTGAAAGGCAGTATATGTGAGTGTTGAAGTATATAAATGACTATACGTGAGGGTGAACGATTGTGAGAGTGGCTGTATGGATGAGTGTGTGCTTGTATCATTGATTGTATAAGAGAGTAAGTATGTGTTATTATCTGTATGAATAAGTGAGGTGGTGTGTGTATAACTGTATAGGTGAGTAAATGGGAGTGTGATTGATTCTTTGCATGCCTGACTAGGTGTGTGAGTAACTCTATGGGTGAGTGGCGGTGTGTGAGTGTCTGTATAGGTGTATGAGTGCAAATGATAGTGCTGTATTGATGAGTGACTGCATGTATGAGTGACTGTATGGGTGAATGAGTGGACGTGTGTGTAGACCTAGGAATCAGTGAGTGGGTATATAGTAACTGGTTTTGGTGTGTCTATGGTTTAAAAAATGATAGTCTGTATTTTAGAGTGGGTGTATCAAAGGTTATATTAGGGTGTGAGGAGGTGCATGAGATTATCACGTGGATGATGTCATCAGTGATGTCATTAGTGATGTCATTTGAGATGTCATCAGTGATGTCACTGACCATGTCATGAATGATGTAATATGTGACGTCATCAGCAGTGCATTGCGGGGCGTGAGTTATAGTTAGCTCAACTAACTATAACGGCAGAATTTCTCTGGTTTTGTACGAGTGAAATGTCCATCTAACTATAACGTCACTGAAACCTATGGTTTTCCAGTGAATTTTGAAGGTTTTTAAATGCTAATTTCTAACTATAACGTGCCTGAAACCTATGGTTTTTCAGTGAATTTCAAGGTTTTTAAATGAGTTTTTTTAAGTATAATGTACCTCAATCCTATGCTTTTTTAATTGACTACATATATATATATATTTATTAAACAAAAGTTGAGAATAATTTATAATTAGGAAAATTATATTAATTTTTTTTTTTTATTATTATTATTATACAGAAGTTGCGCACCCTTTGCGCACCCTACACGATGAGCTGCGCACGTAGCCATTTTAGAAGTCGTGCGGGGGTCGCGACTTCGGCGTAATTTGGAAAGTATGAAATATCTTTAAATCAATTATCAATAAAAGTTTTGCTTTAAGTGTTTGTCTAATTTTATTTACAAAAGTTGTTATAAATTAATTTTTCAGTATACTCCAAACAATACTAAATTTGCCGTATGCACGACTTATGCGCGTGGGGTTTGCGACCCCTCCCCGCATGTATTTCTGGGATCGCGCCGTCCTCGCGCCGGGG
Source organism: Calotriton arnoldi (assembly GCA_963921515.1). NCBI lineage: Eukaryota > Metazoa > Chordata > Amphibia > Caudata > Salamandridae > Calotriton > Calotriton arnoldi. Next base: position 66,466 of record CAWUFW010021234.1, read on the forward strand.
TCGCGACTTCGGTGTATTTTCAAAGTTTAAAAAATGACTTTTGAAAGTTTGAATATTAGCTTAGAGTAAATAGTTTTGATAATATACTTATTAAAATATTATAGAAAATTTTATTTATAGTTTATATTCATATATGCAATATTTCACGGGTGCGCGAGGGGTGCGTGACGTAAGCGCGCACCCTACGCGACTCCATGTCAATAGAAAAAAAAAGAATCTGATTGGTTTACATCATTTTCATTCTAGGAGAGGGAGGATCCACCCCTGTGAACTTCCCTTTTTCTATACTATTCATAGAGAGAAGACCTGATTATTGCTTCTCTGCCTTTTATATTTTTTTGTGTGTCTTTATTGATTTTTGGATCAACAACAATGGCTTCTAGTCTTGTATCAGTGGATCCATTGGCTGTGGAGGAAGAGGAACAGATGGTGCAGGACAACAGGAAGAAGAAGGAAAGCATTGTGTGGGCCTTCTTCACAGTTCATGAGGGAGAAAAAAAGGTCAATGCACGTAAAGTTACGTGCATTATTTGCTCCAGAATTTTATCAAGAGGGTCAGAGAAAAAATATTCCTGTGGCTCCTCCAGTATGAAGAAACACCTAGAAACCTTGCACCCAGTCCATCTTGCAAGGGAAGAATGAAGGATGGAGTTAAATGCTGCAGCACAGGAAGACCCTAATACACCTTCTACGTCAAGACAGCAAGTTGCAGATGCTCCAAGGCCCCACATCATGCCTGAACTCTTGGATGCAACTATATGTTGCAAGAAGTGCAATGTACAACTTTGCATTGCTGAAAAATGCCTAGATGTCATTAGTGCTGCATTGAAAGCACACAAATGATATTTTTTTTTTATGTGCTTCTGTTTCTGTTAAAGACTTTATTTGTTGTTCCTCATTTTTCTGTTTTAAAAAAAATCAAAAACACAAAAAAAAATTCAAAGGTTTAAAAAATACAACCAAAAAATCAAAATTGTTTAAAAAAAAATGGTTCTTACGGAACCACTTCTACTGGTTAAAAAAAGAAAAATTACCTGAGTGATTGCATGAGAGTATGGAGACTGTGTGGGTGATTGGTGAACTGCTAGACTACTGCTTCATTATTTTATTAATGTTAGGGTAGTGGCAACGTGATTGAATGAGTTCATGGATAATAGCTGGGTGATTGGAGGTGTGCACGAGGAGTGAGAGGTTGATTGCTGGACTGCATGGGTACTACCTGCTAATTGAAAGTGTGATTGAGCAGTGTCTAGGTGGTTAAAGGACTGCATGGGTAGTGCACATGTGATTGCAGTGGTGCATGAGTTAGTGCCTGGGTCATTGCATGAGTGAATGGGTAGTGACTGGATGATTAGAGTACTGCAAGGAGAGTGCATGGTGAATTTATAAGTGCTTGGGTATTGGCGGAATGATTGGATAAAGACATGGGACTGGCTGGGTGATTGGAGGAATGCAAAGGTAGTAACAGGGAGATTACTGAACTGTATAGGTAGTCCTCAAGGGATTGTAGAAGTGCATGAGTTAGTGTCTGGGTCATTGCATGAGTGCATGGGTAGTGACTGAATGATTACAGTACTGCAAGGAGAGTGCATGGTGAATTTATAAGTGCTTGGGTTTTGGTGCAATGATTAGATAAGAAATTGGTGCTGGCTGGGTGATTGGAGGAATGCAAAGGTAGTAACAGGGAGATTACTGAACTGTATAGGTAGTCCTCAAGGGATTGTAGAAGTGCATGAGTTAGTGTCTGGGTCATTGCATAAGTGCATGGGTAGTGACTGAATGATTACAGTACTGCAAGGAGAGTGCATGGTGAATTTATAAGTGATTGGGTTTTGGTGCAATGATTAGATAAGAAATTGGTGCTGGCTGGGTGATTGTAAGAGTGCACAGGGAGTGACAGCAGCATTGCTGCACTGCATGGGTACTACATGGGTAATTCAAGGTGTGAATAAGCAGTGTGTAGGTGGTTAGAGGACTGTATGGGTAGTGCAGAGGTGAATGTCGTAGTGCATGGGTAGTGTTTGAGTTACTTAATATTACCTTTTCCATTGTAGTTATGAAAGTCTTTGAAACATTTTTTTATAATCTACATTTTAAAAAGTTTCTATGTTTAGAACTTTGGTCTGTAAAAGAGAAGAAAAAATACAGTTATAACATATAATATTATAGTTTAAAGTACACAATATAATTTTACAATTACAAAACATATTCAGTTTGCCTTTTTTGCTGTTCTTGGAATCTATTGAATTTCACCATAGACAGTGATTTCAATGTTGTTCATCATGTAACAGCGGTCAAAAAAATACAATCAATAAGATTGTTAAAAAAAACAAATTTGTATTCAAAATATTTACAACAAACTCAGCTATCTGTTCACATTTCCTAAAATAAACATCCTCAAAAACATTGCATACAATACAAAGATCAAATATATGAAATGCTTCTAACTAAAACAATTTTCTAAATACAATTTCAAAGAACAGAAACGATAATTGAATCAGCAATTCTTGATATCTTCCCTATAGTCTAAATGATGTTCTTGAAATCATTTGCAGTGAGAATACCAAAAATAAATTTCTTATTTCATATTGGCATCTTCCCAATAGGCCGAATGATGTTCTCAGAACTTTGGCATCAAACATATTAGGTATGAATTTGGTAATTCATTAGGCAACCGATATTTGAAAAGCAAATGGCCATCATTACAATGTGTCCATCCTTTATTGCACTTTAACTAGACAGTGTAGTGTCCAGATGTTGTAGAAGGTCCATTGTGGAAAATAATTGCTACTGCTTTGAAAGTTCTTCCTGATATGGATAGTTGACTTGCTACAACATTTTTAATTAAAGTTTCCAATTTTCTTCCATGTGCTGTACAACGTTGTATCATTACAATGATATATTGTCCAAATCTTTCTATAAATAATGTTGATAACATTTCTGACTTGCAGTGACTACACTCCATATTTTGATTAGCTGATTTAACTAATTTGTTAAAAGACACTGTTTTACAATCTGGTATTGTCAAATATATGAATCTTTCAGTGTCTATGTTAGTGGTAGAAGTAAATGTACAATTTTCACATTCATGTTCCCGTCTGTAACGAACTCCAAACAGATTTTCAATTTGTATTCCTTCATCTTCCAATACTGCAAGCATAAACATAAGAAATTCCTGAGCATCTTGCTGTACATTCTGTGTAAATTGTGAAGAACCAGAACATATATCCAGAAGATTCCCAATGCCAGAACACTTTGGATTTTAGTTTTATCAGTACTCAATTTTTCAAAAACAGAATGCAACAAGGAGCAAAATCTTTTTTCACGATTCTCCATAATTTGTTGTAGGAGATTTTCTAGAAAAAATATGACGTTCACAACTACATTAGCATAGCAGTTGATACCTGAACTATTTTCTAACTGATATCCTACAATCTCTTCAACAGTGTCCTTTTTCTTTTTGTTTGGAATCTCAACATTCTCTTGATTTTTTTTCTTCTTTCCAACCTCACTACAGAGTTTCTCATATGTTCGTTTTCGACCTACTACATGCTTTTCATATACAGGATATTCACCTAAGTTGGGAGCATACAGTCTTCTTAACCGATTATACTCTTGTACACAATTTGCATCTGCACTAATCTTTCTCTCATCAAAATCAATCAAATACAATCCAGATAAAGTTCTGACTCGGGACAATGCAACATATGCCATTCCCTCTTTAAACACGGTACTTCCAATGTTTACCAAAGCACTGTCTACACTTAAACCTTGAGATTTATGAATGGTCACCACATATGCTAAAGAAAGAGGAAACTGTTTTCTACGAACATACAAATCTTTAACAAGCAAAAAACAAACAGAACAACGTGCAATCTGTTTTACTTCTTCAATCTGATCAAATTTGATCTTCAAAAATTCAATTCCATCTCTATTTTGATAATTAACAAAATCAACAACTTTTCCCATTGCTCCATTCACTAAACCTTTTTCCAGATCCAAATTACGCCGTAAAATTACCTGACAGTTTTCACATACATATAAATTCTTTTCTAAACCAGCAGTCTTAGATATAGATTTTTCCAATGAATCCAATTTTGTTTTTAATTTTTCTGACAAAATAATAGTAATTCCTTCATGCTCTATTTTATCAATGGCTTCCATTTTTATTATTTGTTGTTTTTCCAGCTTCAAAAGTTCTTCATTGAATTAGAACACTCTCGCGGTGTTGGCATTAGGCAGATTATAGATTTCTTTTCTCCAATTTTTTTGTATATTATTTCTGGAGCAACATTTTCATTTGGAAACAAGTTTGTAAGTAGTCGACGTTCCAAAGCTTCTTTGCCATGTTCTGTCAATACACCAATTCTTATATCTTGAAGAATGCTTTCATAATCTTCATCACTTGCCTGTTGCATATTTCTAATAAGTTCTTTGTATTCAAAATATGACCAAATGTTCACATTTCCAATACTTCCCAAAGATTTTCTGGTGTCTTCATGCACAAGTGTTTTAAAAACTGGTTGCCCTTTTACAGGAGTAAGTTGCAGTAAATCGCCGAAAACTATCACATGTTTTCCTCCAAGTAACACATCGTATTCTGTTTTTAAAATTTGCTGCATTCATAAATGCACAAAAGCAAGCATTAAGTTTGAGACCATGCTCACCTCATCAATAATCAGAAGTTTCATTTTCTTTAGTACTCTTGAAACTTCCAAACAAGCTTCTCCAGAAAGCTTGTGAAATTCCAACTTGTTTTCATGTTCAACAGGTAGCATTAGTAAGCGATGTAATGTAATTCCTTTAATGTTGTGTGCTGCTAACCCAGTTGGAGCGGTTACAACACAAGATAAATGTGATTCAGTGGTTTTCTGTAAATAACTGGTCAAAACTTTAATTAAGAAACGTTTTCCTGTACCAGCTTGACCACTGATATGCATTTGAATAGGTTTAAAAGATGTACAGTTGCATTCTTTATTTTCATGAAGTAAACCATGGTCGATCTGTTGTGTAACTTGCTGATATATTTCTTTCTGTTCAATATTTAGTTGCTCTTCTAAGTTTCCCAACTCCATAATATCCTGTTGAGCTTGATGCATTGCCGTTTCTACTTCACTCATAGCAATTGCTGCTTCATTTTCAAGAATTGGTTCTCCTAGTGGAACTTGACTCAGTGGAGCAGAACTTTGACTCTCTTGAGAACTGTCTCTAGCAATCTCAACTGCAATACTAGCTTCCTGTTCAATTTCTTCATTTAACATTTGGAGATAATTTGGAAAAACTGTGCATTCAATGCTATCTTTACATGCATTAAAAGAATCTTCATAGCACTGAAAATCTCCAAGTAATTCCATTTCACTACGCCAAGGCTTGAAGAGTTGCAGAAGTGCTAAATAGTAAAATTCTCTTTTATCAGGAGAATCGCAACTCAGTTTCCTGTGATTAATCAGATTTCCTTTACTATGTTTCACCAAACATCCTTCTGAACCAATCACTGCATATTTTTCTTCATTTATGTTCTCTGTAATATTTCTTTTAAAACTGTAATATTGCAGTACTTCATAGAGACATATGTTTTCAAGATGGGGACTTCTTTTTGGACAGTATGTATCCAACATGTTTGTTTTAACAATATCTGTGCTTTCCGTTTCATGTAATGCTAAATATTCAATTTCTTGTATAGATTTAAGTACTCGATTTCGTGTTGCAGCAAGACCTAGACTAACCCAAATGATTCCTCTTGACTTTGACACATACAAACAGTCAGTCACTCATTCATGCATCTGTGCACTAAGTAATACCCCCCACCGAACCATACAGACACTCAGACACTCATACTGATACTCAAAAAACCAACTAATAACCCATATAGACAGTCATGTAGCTACTCACCAACCCATGCAGCCACTTATACACAAAGTGAGAGACTGATACAGATATTTTCATATTTAAACATTACTCACTAACCCATGTATTCACTAAGATACACTTAGTCAGTTATACAATCAATTTTACCAAAAAAATCATCCATTTAGACACTTATATACCCATTTATTCTTCCATCGACCTTGAGATATACATATATAAAACATATTTAATTTTCAGAAAAACACACATTCACTGGATGATGTCATCAGTGAGGTCATCAGTGATGTCATTTGGAGATGTCATCAGTGATGTCATGAGTGATGTCACTGACCATGTCATGAGTGATGTAATATGTGACGTCATCAGCAGTGCATTATGGAGTGCTGCGAGTTATAGTTAGCTGAACTAACTATAACGGGGAATTTCTATGGTTTTGTACGAGTGAAATGTCCAACTAACTATAACGCCCCTGAAACCTATGGTTTTTTCAGTGAATTTCTAAGGTTTTTTAAATGCTAATTTCTAACTATAACGTGCCTGAAACCTATGGTTTTTTCAGTGAATTTCTAAGGTTTTTAAATGCTAATTTCTAACTATAACGTGCCTGAAACCTATGGTTTTTTCAGTGAATATATATATATTTATTATACTATGTATACATGTGAAAATGTCTCGGTCCCCTGTTTGCCTCGGTGGCACGGAAAAATGGGTGGAACTGACGTCAGCACGCCAACGAGGTCCTCTTATGGCTCCGATGACGTCATACGGTGTCGCGAGCGGAGCCGTGCTCGTTGACGTGGGAGAGCTAGGAAAGAATTTCCGTGGAATGCTGGTGCAGGGCATATTCACCTAAGTGTTCAGGCTAGTCCTTTGGGAGCAACTGTTTATGTTGCCACTCCAGAAACCAAAACCAGTGATCCGAGGGCAGAGGCCCTGCAGATGGCACACGAGGTGGGGTGCCCAGTCGTGTGCACCGGCGGGGCAGCGAAGTGACAAGCACCACACCCCACAAAAAAGGTAACGAGGGCACTGAATAACACAGGATCTTCTCTTTGTATCTGGCAGGAACAACGGAGTTAAAATGCCCTGGAAACCTGCTCTCTCTTTCAAAATGCAAACCCAATTGCTTTTCCACACGGGAGCAGCATGTTAGCTGCTCCCCATGTGGAAAAGCAATGCCGGCTCCCACAGGAGGTGGGGAGCTGGCTGGGACTGTGGGGGGATTGGGGACCCCCACAGTCTCCAACGAAGGCCAGGCCCCGGGGATGGGGTCCCGGGGCTATAAGTGGCCCGGGAGGGGGGCCACGCAGCCCCCCTCCCCAATTAAAGAAAAAATTAAAAAAAAAAAAAAAGGGCAAGGCCGGCCCCGGGGGATGGGGTCCCCGGGGCCTTAAATGGCCTGAGGAGGGGGGCCACGCAGCCCCCCTCCAAATATTTTTTTTTTTAAATTTAAAAAAGAGGGCATGCCCCAGGGGATGGGGTCCCCGGGGCCAATAGAGGCCCAGGGAAGGGGGGCCACGCAGCCCCCCTCCCATAAAAAAAGGGGAGAAAAAAAAACGGCATCGTCCCGGAGGCCCCGCCCCCCTCCCTGCAGCAGTGTGCAAACGCGCCCCCTGGCGCGTTTTAAGAAGGGGAAGTAATTCCCCTTGAATACTGGGGGTCCCTGGGGGCCAACTAGCCCACCAGGAACCTCCAGTATGCGCCAGGGGGCTGTGTTGCAGAGAGGTGTACAGAGCCCACGCCCCTTTATACACCTCTCTGCAACGCAGCTCTGTGGAGCTTTTTGGAGGTACATGGTGGGCTAGTTCGACTCCAGGGACCCTCAGGATTCAAGGGGACTTAATCCCCCAACTTAAAACGTGCCACGGGGCGCGTTTGCACAGTGGTGAAGGGAGGGGCCGGGGCTTCAGGTGACATGTGTGCAAACAGGCCCGTGGCGCATTTTAAGATGGGGAATTAAATCCTCTTCAATCCTGAGGGTCCCTGGGGGCCAACTAGCCCACCAGGTACGTCCAGAAAGCGCCACAGAGCTGCGTTTCAGAGAGGTGTAAAAAGGGGCGTGGCCTCTGAACACCTCTCTGCAACGCAGCTCCCTGGCGCATACTGGAGGTACAGGGTTGGCTTGTTGGACCTCAGGGACCCTCATGATTCAAGGGACTTAATCCCCCAACTTAAACGCGCCACGGGCGTGTTTGCAGACATGTCACCTCAGGCCCCACCCCCTTCCTTCACCATTGCGCAAATAATCCTCTAAAATCAGCCGAACTACGAATTCCGATTTACTCACCTGTTATCAGGAGAGACCTCAGTGCTGCATCTTTGAGCCCAGTACTGATCCTGAAAAGTAATTTTAACCGTACTTACCAGTAACTTGAATTTCCTTCCATAGGCTAACATTGACTGGTTTCACTTGGAAATTCTTCTAAGTGTGGAGTTTTGGAACTTTAAAATATTCATCTAAAATCCGCCGAACTACGAATTCCGATTTACTCACCTGTTATCAGGAGAGACCTCAGTGCTGCATCTTTTAGCCCAGCACTGACCCTGAAAAGTAATTCTAACAGTACTTACCAGTAACTTGTATTTCCTTCCATAGGAATCCATTGTCTGGTTTTCAGCAGAAAAGTTTCCAAGTGTCAATTTTCACAAACTACAAATATTCCTTAAAAATCGCCTGTATGACTTAAACGAATTCTTTAAACTATTTACAGGAGATGCACCAGTGCTGGATCCAGGATCCACCACTGAGTAAGAAAAAGTAACGATAACACTACTTACCTGCTAAGTGAATTTCCTCCCATAGGATAACATTGGTGATTCTATGTGAAAAGTTTCTAAGTGTCAACTTTTAAAATACAATAATGTTCCTTATAAATCACTACTGTAACCAAAACGCGTTTACTCAACTGTTTACAGGAGATGTCCCAGGACTGAGTCTAGGATCCAGTCCTGTGGTTAGAAAAGTAATCCATAAAGTAACTAATTGCATTTAACTAGAAAATCCCATTGAGCTCAATGTTGCATTGTGTTTGAAATTGTGTTGCTCATTGAAACAACTGTAACTACTGTACTTAAAAGTCTATTGCCTATTTGCAAAGTATTTAAACTAAAGTAATTGATTGTGAGAAAGTATATTTTGTAATGTAATGTATAATGTAATTACAATGTAATTTAAAAAATAAAATATCTAAAAATAAATAGTTTAAAAAATGTAGTAAATCAGTATCAAAAAAATAAATATAACAATTTATACATTTAAAAATTGTCATTTACAAAACCTTTGAAATTCACTGACAAAACACATAGGTTTCAGACATGTTATAGTTAGGAATTAGCATTTAAAAAACCTTTGAAATTCACTGAAAAAACCATAGGTTTCACGCACGTTATAGTTAGAAATTTGCATTTAAAAAACCTTAGAAATTCACTGAAAAAACCATAGGTTTCAGACACGTTATAGTTAGAAATTAACATTTAAAAAACCTTTGAAATTCACTGAAAAAACCATAGGTTTCACGCACGTTATAGTTAGAAATTAGCATTTAAAAACCTTTGAAATTCACTGAAAAACCATAGGTTTTATGGACAGTTATAGTTAGTTGGACATTGCACTCGTACAAAACCCGTGAAATTCCCCCGTTATAGTTAGTTCAGCTAACTATAACTCGCGCCCCCGCAATGCACTGCTGATGAGGTCACATATTACATCACTCATGTCATGGTCAGTGACATCACTGATGACATCACTGATGACATCTCAAATGACATCACTGATGACATCATCTACGTGATAATCTGATGCACCTCCTCACACCTTAATATAACCTTTCATACACCCACTCTAAATTACAGACTGCTATTCGCAAAACCATAGACACTCCAACACCAATAACTACATACCCACTCACTGATTCTTAGGTCTACACACACATCCACTCACTCACCCGTACAGTCATTCATACTTACAGTCACTCAGTACAGGATTATCATATGCACTCATACACCTATATAAACACTCACACACTGCCACTCATCCATAGAGGTACTCACACACCTAGTCAGTCATGCAAAAATTAATCACACACCCATTTACTCACCTATACAGTTATACACACACCAGCTCACTTACTCATACAAATACTAGCACATTCTTACGCTCTTATACAATAACTGATACAAGCACACATGCATCCATACAGCCACTCTCACAATCACACACTCTCACTTATAGCCATTTAAATACTCTAACACACATATATACTGCCTTTTACATATGTAGTTACTCGCACATGTACCACTGAGATATACATTCACTCACTAACACACCCATACACACACTCACCCACCCAAGCAGTCCATCACAGATGCACTCTTGAAATCATGCACCCAGTGAATCACCCACTCACACATCTATGTACAGAGTCACACACACCCCACCCACACAAACACTCAGGCAGCCATACAGATACTCTGTAGAACCAATCAATAACCCATATAGACACTCATGTAGCTATTCGCAAATCCATGCATCCACTTACACACCAACAAACAGACGGATACGGACATTCACACAGTTTAGTCACTAACCCATGCATTCAGTAAGATACGTTTAATCACTCACTTGTAGAGTCAGTCACGCACGTACTAAATCATCCATTTAGACACTTATACACCCACTCATTCTTCAATACGCCTTTCCCTATAGATATTAAACATATTTTAACTTTACAGAAACACACAGTCACTGGATGATGTCATCAGTGATGTCATTTGAGATGTCATCAGTGAAGCCATCAGTGATGTCACTGACCATGTAATGAGTGATGTAATATGTGACGTCATCAGCAGTGCATTGCGGGGCGCGAGTTATAGTTGGCTGAACTAACTATAACGGGGGAATTTCACGGGTTTTGTACGAGTGCAATGTCCAACTAACTATAACTGTCCATAAAACCTATGGTTTTTTCAGTGAATATATATATATATGCCCTTGTGAAAAACAGTCCAGAAATCATCTCCAAGAGTAACTGGTTATCTGATATCAAGGGATTCAAAAAATGCAACAGTTGCAGGGCTTGCAAATTTGGCAGAAGCATCACCCAGGTAGATTCAGTATTTAGGAAACATCCCTTCATCATAAGGCATCGCCTCACATGCAAAACTGAGTTTGCAGTTTACCTACTTGTCTGTTCATGTAACCTATGGTACATTGGAAGTACAAACCTACCGGTGCACCAGCGCATCTTACAACATCTTAGGGCCATAGTTAACAATGATTCTACTTACCCTGTAGCAAGGCACTTTAGTGACAAGCACAGCAACAACTTGGCCCATTTACAGTACTCGGTCATTGATTGCATACCTATGCTAGTGAGGGGTGGAAATCGGGAAAAACTCCTTAGACAGCTAGAGAGCAAACACATCATCGAGTTCAACACCAAGGCCCCATCTGGGTTAAACTTGAGTGAAGATTTGCATAACTTCCTATGATTTCTTACTGTATGAACAGGCTATATGTATACACATCGATGACACATAGATTTGTTACCAATGCCCCACTGATTCTGCTATGTTTAGTTCCACCACAATATTTATGGCACACTAGGTGCTTTAGCAAACCATTTATTAGATAGAGAATGGGTATCAATGGCTCAATATGTTCTCGCCATGACTATCTGCTTATAAACTATTTATTTGCACAATATCTAGGTTGAAATCGCATATATGCTTATTTTAGCAATTTGCAGGCTTTATATTTATATTTCTAACAGTAAGCTATTTATTGTGTTATTGGTTTGCTACATGTATTTTTTGGAATCCTTGCGTTTTTGCCACACTTCTTAAATATGTCCATCATAGTTTCATGCAACTGTAGCAGTTGAATCTCCATACAATGTTACTAATTTTGTTCCCTCCCTAACCTAATGTTCCCCCTAGAAATCTATAGGGTGGCATACACCCATGTGTATATGTATTGTAGAGGCACTATAATGATTATCAATTTTTGTGTCTTTTGTTTTAAATAACACCCCGTGTGCAGATGTTGTCACATTAACCATTGGGTTTAGTACATTTTTGCGCGATCAGATGCACTCACGGGCTCACTCACATTTCCAAACACCTCCCTCCCTTTCACAGAACACACACACAAATTTAATCACTCATGAGTAACAGCAACAGCATGTACTCGCTACAATACTAACAGGCACTACAATTCACTCGTGGTAATTTTTTTAATCTATCTCTTTGCTGATCTTGCGCCCTTCAGCCCCGCATTTTAATACTTAATACGGGCTGGCCGATTTGATGGGCAATCAAATTTAGTTATGCGACTTGCGCGACTGATTAAATACTTTATCCTAAGTTTTAGGTTACATTTTATACTCACAAGCTCGCAGCTACTTTGGATTTTCCAATGCTGTAATATTTGCAATGGCAAGAGCGAGCACGAGTTACCACACCAGCGCTAGCCTTTAGGAGAATGACATTACAGATGCCTTCAACCTCCATATCATTATAGCACCAGGTATGCAGTCATTGGTCAGCACTTAGATTACAGTAATATGACACTGCAGTAAAGCAATGATACTGCAGTAAAAGTGCCACATCATGTTGTAAAGTGCTTATCTGAACGAATACCACTGTAGAAAGACTACTGCTTACTCACCATGTATATATAGATCACCTTCACTTGCAGTGCACTATGTGAACAAGGCCGCATGTCTGGCGGCCGAAACGCGTCTTTGGACAATGATGGTTAATTAATAAACACCTTGCCACTTCAACTGCTGTGGAGTCTGTGTCCTTGTGTAGTGCCGGTGTGACTGGACACTCTTGGATTTTCATGTGTATATTGATATATATATATATATATATATATATATATATATATATATATATATATATATATATATATATATATATATATATATATATATATTGATATATATATATATATATATATATTCACTGAAAAAACCATAGGTTTCAGGGACGTTATAGTTAGTTGGACATTTCACTCGTACAAAACCAGAGAAATTCCGCCGTTATAGTTAGTTGAGCTAACTATAACTTGCGCCCGCAATGCACTGCTGATGACGTCACATATTACATCATTCATGACATGGTCAGTGACATCACTGATGACATCACTGATGACATCTCAAATGACATCACTGATGACATCATCCTGTGACTGTGTGTTTCTGTAAAGTTTAAATATTTTTTATAAATATATATGCAAATGTGTATTGAAGTATGAGTGGGTGTTTGAGTGTCTGAATAGATGATTTAGTTTGTGTGAGACTGACTGTATAAGTGAGTGATTAAACGTGTCTGACTGAATGCATGGGTTAGTGACTAAACTGTGTAAATGTCTGTATCAGTCTGTCAGTTGGTGTGTAAGCGGCTGCATGGATTGGTGAGTAGCTACATGAGTGTCTATATGGGTTATTGATTGGTTGTCAGAGTATCTGTATGGGTGCCTGAGTGTCTGTGTGGGTGGGTGGGTGGGGGGGGTGTGACTCCATGCATGGATGTGTGAGTGGGTGATTCACTGTGTGTATGGGTTCAAGAGTGCATCTGTGAAGGGCTGTATGGGTGGGTGAATGTGTGTATGGGTGTGTTGGTGAGTGAATGGATGTCTCAGTGGTACATGTGTGAGTAACTCCATATGTGAAAGGCAGTATATGTGAGTGTTGAAGTATATAAATGACTATACGTGAGGGTGAACGATTGTGAGAGTGGCTGTATGGATGAGTGTGTGCTTGTATCATTCATTGTATAAGAGAGTAAGTATGTGTTATTATCTGTATGAATAAGTGAGGTGGTGTGTGTATAACTGTATAGGTGAGTAAATGGGAGTGTGATTGATTCTTTGCATGCCTGACTAGGTGTGTGAGTAACTCTATGGGTGAGTGGCGGTGTGTGAGTGTCTGTATAGGTGTATGAGTGCAAATGATAGTGCTGTATTGATGAGTGACTGCATGTATGAGTGACTGTATGGGTGAATGAGTGGACGTGTGTGTAGACCTAGGAATCAGTGAGTGGGTATATAGTAACTGGTTTTGGTGTGTATATGGTTTCAAAAATGATAGTCTGTATTTTAGAGTGGGTGTATCAAAGGTTATATTAGGGTGTGAGGAGGTGCATGAGATTATCACGTGGATGATGTCATCAGTGATGTCATCAGTGATGTCATTTGAGATGTCATCAGTGATGTCATCAGTGATGTCACTGACCATGTCATGAATGATGTAATATGTGACGTCATCAGCAGTGCATTGCGGGGGCGTGAGTTATAGTTAGCTCAACTAACTATAACGGCAGAATTTCTCTGGTTTTGTACGAGTGAAATGTCCATCTAACTATAACGTCCCAAATAACATGTTGGACTTTTAATAGGGCTCTGCTAAATGATAGATCTTACATTCATCATATGGAGAGATGGATCCCTAAATTTATAGAGGAAAATTTGGGAAGTACAAGTATTCAAAATGTTTGGGATACTCTGAAAGCTGGGATCAGGGGCGAAACGATTAAATATGGTTGGGAGACCCAAAAAGAGGAGAAGAGTAAAATTAATGTACTATACGATACATTGGGGGAGGCTGAAACTAATCTGGCCAAGGTTTTATCTGAGGGTGGGGATGCAGAAACTGCACAAACAAGGATCACAATTGCTAAATCCGCTATAACTGAAATTTCACTTACCAAATCAGCAGGAAGATATTTAGCCTGGCGATCCAATCTTTATGAAAGTAATGAAAGGGTGGGTCATATGCTAGCAGTTCGGGCCAGAGAAAAGGAGGTACAAACACGAATTACTGAAATCTTGGATCCGGATATAGGTTTAGTCAATGACCCAGAAACAATACTTTTGGCATTTCAAAAATGTTATCAAAAATTGTATACAGAAGATATCAAAGATAATTGTGGGGTACAAGAAGATATCGAGAGATACCTTGAAGAGATTACATTAGGGAAGCTGACTTCTCAAGATCAAATCATACTAGACGCTCCAATTAGATTGGAGGAATTACAAATAGCTATAGAATCTCTTCCTGCGGGTAAAGCGGTTGGTACTGATTTTTTACCAGGTGAATTTTATAAAAGATTCCGGATGCAACTGATTTCATTACTGTTTGAGATGTTTAGTATAGTGCAAGGTGGTGAAGTACCCCCGGATTCTTGGAAGATAGCTAAAATTGTTGTATTTTTGAAAAAAGGTAAAATTGCAATTGATCCTGGATCATATAGGCCCATCACATTGATTAATAGTGACACGAAAATGTATTCAAAAATTTTCGCAAATAGGTTAGCGCCGGTTATTAAAAAGTTGATATCTCCCCAACAACATGGTTTTGTTCCTGGTCGGGAAACTATTGATCATATCCGACGGACAATTGCCCTTTTTGATTACACCAAGGTTACAGGAGACCCTATGGCCTTAATTCTACTGGATGCAGAAAAGGCATTCGATAGGGTCTCCTGGCCTTTTTTATGGGCCGTCATGGCAAAAAATGGTATCGGAAAAGGATTTATTAGAGCTATCCAAAGCATGTATAAAGAACCTACTGTTAGAATAGCGATGATGGGAGCTTCATCAGGGTTAATAAAGATATCACGTGGGACGAGACAAGGTTGCCCGTGTTCCCCATTATTATTCGCCATCTATATTGATCCTCTGATCAGGAAAATTCTGGGAGACCAAAGAATTCAACCTGTATATGCCAAAGAGGGGATGTAAAAATTTTAGCATACGCCGATGATCTGGCTATTATAACACCTGCTCCCAGTCATGCTCTTGAGGAAATAAATATCCTAACTATACAATTCGGCAAAATCTCAGGATATCATCTTAATGAACATAAAACCCAGATTGTAATAAATGATAAAATCATCCTACAGGATCATCGAATAGCACAAAGTGCTAGATATCTGGGTATAGAGATTAGTTCTAAAGTAGAAGATATTGTAGATATTAATTTTAAACCACTGATACAGAAAATAAAGGCTGATTCTCAAAGAATAAATAATTTACATCTGACCTTAATTGGGAGAAGTAACGTAATCAAAATGATATTTTTACCCAAAATTCTTTATTATTTCAGAGCAATTCCACTAGAGATAAATAAATGTTGGTTCTTTAAATTAAATCAAATAGTTTCATGGTTTTTATGGGCTGGACAACGCCCACGTAGGGCTCTTAAACACATGACTTTAACTAGAGATCGGGGGGGGTGGTCAGTACCAAACTTTCAAATTTATTATTGGGCATCTGCTCTGAAACAAATGGCTGAGCTGTTGAAAGGGGAAAATTTGGGATTTGGGGAAGTATCTATTTATCGTTTAATCTATGGTGTTGAAGCTAAAGGACTCCTTATGCGTCATATAGACTATGCTTATTTCAAGAGGGTAAAATTTAAGGTTTTGTTGGGTGCGTTCGGGTCTGGACTGTCGTCCGGAAAAAGCTCTTGATTGGTCGGATACATAGATACTCCCTCTCGATAATAATAAGTTACTCCCGAAATATTTCAGGATGCATATTTCAAAAATTGGAATAAGAAAGGAATTCTGTTTATAGATGATCTAATTTCTGACACTGGAATATTTACTTTTGATTCAATTAAGGAAAAGTTTGGGATTGGGAACAATTATTTTTTTAAATACTTGCAGATAAGGGATTTTTTAACCAAAAAGGTAATTTCTTGTAATAGAATTCCTTTATTAGATTTGATTTTGGGGGGTCGATCCACAATGTCTATGCTTTATAAACTTATTAATAAAGGGATGGGGGATGATATGTCCAAACATCTTGGCAGGTGGCAAGTGACGTTACAAGCAGGGCAGGGAGAGTGTGAAGACTCCCTTCTGTTTAGTCAGACAGCATGTATATCAGCAAGTTTGCAAGTTCAGTGCTTCAAGACATGGTGCAATCTTTATATTACTCCGGCTCGAATCTATAGATGGGGTGGGACTTCTGGGATACATTGCTCTCGGTGTGGATTGCTGGCGGCGGTCAGTATTCATATGTTTGCTACCTGTCTAAGTCTTTCCCAACTGCTGATTCAAATTGAACAACGCCTTGATTCTATATTGGGTTACTCTATTGTGTTAACCCCCCAGGTTATATTATTAGGGATTAGTAATCAGGAAATGGAGGAATCTGATCGGAAATTGGTTTATATATCAATGGCAGTACTTGGCTATGTCTTGCCAGTATCTGGCTTGATCAGAATCCACCTTCTATACATGTTTGGTTTGGGAAATTACTTTCTATTTATAAATGGGAGATTTCGGTATTTAAAAGAAGGGGAATTAGGGCTAGAAGTAAGGGGGTTAAAGATCTGGGAACCTTTAACGAGATGGTTAAATAAAGATGAGGATTAATAGACATTTAATCCTGGGGAATGCTAGGGGAATACAGGACTAATTTCTATTTCTTTTTCTTTTTCTTTTTGTATTATTTCATTTGGTCAGGATCCACCGGGGTGGGGGTGGGGGGATAAATGTATAAATATGGATCTCAGTTAATTTTGGTATTGTATAATTTGTAACATTTTGTATGTTCTGATGTCCTAATAAAAATTTATAAAAAAATAACTATAACGTCCCTGAAACCTATGGTTTTTTCAGTGAATTTTAAGGTTTTTTAAATGCTAATTTCTAACTATAACGTGCCTGAAACCTATGGTTTTTTCAGTGAATTTCGAAGGTTTTTTAAATGAGTTTTTAAATTATAATGTACCTCAATTCTATGCTTTTTTAATTGACTACAAATATATATATATTTATTAAACAAAAGTTGAGAATAATTTATAATTAGGAAAATTATATTAATTTTTTTTTTTTATTATTATTATTATACAGAAGTCGTGCAGCCTTTGCGCACCCTACACGATGGCTGCGCACGTAGCCATTTTAGAAGTCGTGCGGGGGTCGCGACTTCGGCGTAATTTGGAAAGTATGAAATATCTTTAAATCAATTATCAATAAAAGTTTTGCTTTAAGTGTTTGTCTAATTTTATTTACAAAAGTTGTTATAAATTAATTTTTTCAGTATACTCCAAACGATACTAAATTTGCCGTATGCACGACGTATGCGCGTGGGGTTTGCGACCCCTCCCCGCACGTATTTCTGGGATCGCACCGGGGTCGCGACTTCGGCGTATTTTCAAAGTTTAAAAAATGACTTTTGAAAGTTTGAATATTAGCTTAGAGTAAATAGTTTTGATAATATACTTATTAAAATATTATAGAAACTTTTATTTATAGTTTATATTCATATATGCAATATTTCACGGGTGCGCGAGGGGTGCGCGAGGGGTGCGTGACGTAAGCGCGCACCCTACGCGACTCCATGTCAATAGAAAAAAAAGAATCTGATTGGTTTAGATCATTTTCATTCTAGGAGAGGGAGGATCCACCCCTGTGAACATCCCTTTTTCTATACTATTCATAGAGAGAAGACCTGTTTATTGCTTCTCTGCCTTTTATATTTTTTTGTGTGTCTTTATTGATTTTTGGGTCAACAACAATGGCTTCTAGTCTTGTATCAGTGGATCCATTGGCTGAGGAGGAAGAGGAACAGATGGTGCAGGACAACAGGAAGAAGAAGGAAAGCATTGTGTGGGCCTTCTTCACAGTTCATGAGGGAGAAAAAAAGGTCAATGCACGTAAAGTTACGTGCATTATTTGCTCCAGAATTTTATCAAGAGGGTCAGAGAAAAAATATTCCTGTGGCTCCTCCAGTATGAAGAAACAACTAGAAACCTTGCACCCAGTCCATCTTGCAAGGGAAGAATGAAGGATGGAGTTAAATGCTGCAGCACAGGAAGACTCTAATGTACCTTCTACGTCAAGACAGCAAGTTGCAGCTGCTCCAAGGCCCCACATCATGCCTGAACTCTTGGATGCAACTATATGTTGCAAGAAGTGCAATGTACAACTTTGCATTGCTGAAAAATGCCTAGATGTCATTAGTGCTGCATTGAAAGCACACAAATGCTATTTTTTTTTATGTGCTTCTGTTTCTGTTAAAGACTTTATTTATTGTTCCTCATTTTTCTGTTTTAAAAAAATCAAAAACACACAAAAAAAATTCAAAGGTTTAAAAAATACAACCAAAAATCAAAATTGTTTAAAAAAAATGGTTCTTACGGAACCACTTCTACTAGTTAAAAAGAAAAATTACCTGAGTGATTGCATGAGAGTATGGAGACTGTGTGGGTGATTGGTGAACTGCTAGACTACTGCATCATTATTTTATTAATGTTAGGGTAGTGGCAACGTGATTGAATGAGTTCATGGATAATAGCTGGGTGATTGGAGGTGTGCACGAGGAGTGAGAGGGTGATTGCTGGACTGCATGGGTACTACCTGCTAATTGAAAGTGTGATTGAGCAGTGTCTAGGTGGTTAAAGGACTGCATGGGTAGTGCACATGTGATTGCAGTGGTGCATGAGTTAGTGCCTGGGTCATTGCATGAGTGAATGGGTAGTGACTGGATGATTAGAGTACTGCAAGGAGAGCGCATGGTGAATTTATAAGTGCTTGGGTATTGGCGGAATGATTGGATAAAGACATGGGACTGGCTGGGTGATTGGAGGAGAGCATAACTAGTAACAGGGAAATTACTAATCTGTATAGGTAGTGCTCAAGGGATTGTAGAAGTGCATGAGTTAGTGACTGGGTCATTGCATGGGTAGTGACTGAATGATTAGAGTACTGCAAGGAGAGTGCATGGTGAATTTATAAGTGCTTGGGTTTTGGCGCAGTGATTAGATAAGGATATGAGACTGGCTGGGTGATTGGAGGAATGCATAGGTAGTAACACGGAGATTACTGAACTGTATAGGTAGTGCTCAAGGGATTGTAGAAGTGCATGAGTTAGTGCCTGGGTCATTGCATGGGTAGTGACTGGATGATTAGAGTACTGCAATGAGAGTGCATGGTGAATTTAAAAGTGCTTTGGTTTTGGCGCAGTGATTAGATAAGGACATGACACTGCCTGGGTGATTGGAGAAGTGCATAGGTAGTAACAGGAAGATTACTGAACTGTATAGGTAGTGCTCAAGGGATTGTAGAAGTGCATGACTTAGTGCCTGGGTCAGTGCATAAGTACATGGGTAGTGACTGGATGATTAGAGTACTGCAAGGAGAGTGCATGGTGAATTTATAAGTGCTTGGGTTTTGGCGCAATGATTAGATAAGGACATGGAACTGGCTGGGTGATTGGAGGAGTTCATAGGTAGTAACAGGAAATTACTGAACTGTTTAGGTAGTGCACAAGGGATTGTAGAAGTGCATGAGTTAGTGCCTGGGTCATTGCATGAGTACATAAGTACTGACTGGATGATTAGAGTACTGCAAGGAGAGTGCATGGTGAATTTATAAGTGCTTGGGTTTTGGCGGAATGATTAGATAAGGACATGGACTGTCTGGGTGATTGGAGGAGTGGATAACTAGTAACAGGGAAATTACTAAACTGTATAGGTAGTGCTCAAGGGATTGTAGAACTGCATGAGTTAGAGCCTGGGTCATTGCATGGGTAGTGACTAGACGATTAGAGTACTGCAAGGAGAGTGCATGATTAATTTATAAGTGCTTGGGTTTTGGCGCAGTGATTCGATAAGGACATGAGACTGGCTGGGTGATTGGTGGAATGCATAGGTAGTAACAGGGAGATTACTGAACTGTATAGGTAGTGCTCAAGGGATTGTAGAAGTGCATGAGTTAGTGCCTGGGTCATTACATGGGTAGTGACTGCATGATTAGAGTACTGCAATGAGAGTGCATGGTGAATTAATAAGTGCTTGGGTTTTGGTGCCTTGATTAGATAAGGACATGAGACTGGCTGGGTGATTGGAGGAGTGCATAGGTAGTAACGGAGATTACTGAACTGTATAGGTAGTGCTCAACGGATTGTAGAAGTGCATGAGTTACTGCCTGGGTCATTGCATGAGTACATGGGTAGTGACTGGATGATTAGAGTACTGCAAGGAGAGTACATGGTGAATTTATAAGTGCTTGGGTATTGGCACAGTGATTAGATAAGGACATGGAACTGGTTGGGTGATTGGAGGAGTGCATAGGTAGTAACAGGGAGATTACTAAACTTTATAGGTAGCACTCAAGGGATTGTAAAAGTGCATGAGTTACTGCCTGGGTCATTGCATGAGTACATGGGTAGTGACTGGATGATTAGGGTAATGCAAGGAGAGTGCATGGTGAATTTATAAGTGCTTGGGTTTTGGCGCAATGATTAGATAAGGACATGGGACTGACTGGGTGATTGGAGGAGTGCATAGGTATTAACAGGGAAATTAATGAACTGTATAGGTAGTGCTCAAGGGATTGTAGAAGTGCATGCGTTAGTGCCTGGGTCATTGCATGAGTGCATGGGTAGTGACTGGATGATTAAAGTGCTGCAAAGAGAGTGCATGGCGAATTTATAAGTGCTTGGGTATTGGTGGAATGATTGGATAAGGACATGGGACTGGCTGGGTAATTGGAGGAGTGCATAGGTAGTAACAGGGAAATTACTAAACTGTATAGGTAGTGCTCAAGGGATTTTAGAAGCACATGAGTTAGTGCCTGGATCATTGCATGAGTACATGGGTAGTGACTGGATGATTACAGTACTGCAAGCAGAGTGCATACTGAATTTATAAGTGCTTGGGTTTTGGCGCACTGATTAGATAAGGAAATGGGACTGGCTGGGTGATTGGAGGAGTGCATAGGTAGTAACAGGGAAATTACTGAACTGTATAGGTAGTGCTAAAGGGATTGTAGAAGTGCATGAGTTAGTGCCTGAGTCATTGCATGAGTACATGGGTAGTGACTGCATGATTAGAGTACTGCAAGGAGAGTGCATGGTGAATTTATAAGTGCTTGGGTTTTAGCGCAATGATTAGATAAGGACATGGGCCTGGCTGGGTGATTGCAGGAGTGCATAGGTAGTAACAGGGAAATTACTGTACTGTATAGGTAGTGCTCAAGGGATTGTAGAAGTGCATGAGTTAGTGCCTGGGTCATTGCATGGGTAGTGACTAGATGATTAGAGTACTTCAAAGAGAGTCCATGGTGATTTTATAAGTGCTTGTGTTTTGGCGTAGTGATTACATAAGGACATGAGACTGGCTCGGTGATTGGAGGAATGCATAGGTAGTAACAGGGAGATTACTGAAGTGTATAGGTAGTGCTCAAGGGATTGTAGAAGTGCATGAGTTAGTGCCTGGGTCATTGCATGAGTGCATGGGTAGTGACTGGATGATTAAAGTGCTGCAAAGAGAGTGCCTGGTGAATTTATAAGTGCTTGGGTATTGGCGGAATGATTGGATAAGTGCATGGGACTGGCTTGGTAATTGGAGGAGTGCATAGGTAGTAACAGGGAGATTACTAAACTGTATAGGTAGTGCTCAAGGGATTGTAGAAGTGCATGAGTTAGTGCCTGGGTAACTGCATGAGTACATGGGTAGTGACTGGATGATCAACTATTGTAACAAAAGGCCCCCTAGAGTACTTTGAGGTCCGAGAGGAGGGGAACATCAAAACAACCTAATGCAATACCTCTGTACCGACCTATATACTTTGAGATGACCTAGTCAGGTTCAAACTCGCCTATATCCCAGAATAGTCTCTGTAAGTTAACACTACAAAGAATTACTTTTTATTACTTTTTATTTTTCAACAAAAAAAAATCTTTTAGACGTTAAAAGCATTTTTTATCTTTTTTCATTTTTAAATGCATAGCAACAATAAAACTTTATAGAAACAAACAATACATATCCATTTACTATCTTGATATATTCAAAATCAGTAACATTGGTTTACTCCTTGCATTTCTATTGTAAACACAGAATTTAGACAACGCCCACCAGCCTAGAGCTACTCATTTATATTACCATACTCTCTCATTCACACCACAAATGCACACTAACACATAAATTAAGAACAACAGAAATTCGACCCATTGAGGGGCCCTTGAGCTTATATTATGAAAGGCAAAGCGTGATATTTCCAGAGAAACAAAGGAGTTAGGTAAGTTCTCAAAACAAGCACTCCTCAGTAGTGGTAAAAGGTCTAGTCTCACGCGTTTCGGTGGCCAAGCCGCCTTCCTCAGGACCAAGGTGTTGCGAATCTCATGATGGGCTGGGGGGGTCTAATATGATGTAGCTATTCCTTAATATTTAAGCGTCATAAAATATTCATGCTGGCTTGTATGTACCCGCGGCCAGCTATTTGTTTAAGTACCCTAAGGGAGGCGTATAGCCTCAGATGTTGTCGAGTCCAGATGGTTAGCGTGTTGATGTCATCTCCTTAAATTGGATTTTAAAAGTAACTAGCCCAGACAATTCTTGTTGTGTATGCTGCAATTGTCTCTTTCTTTTCTTGAGGAAAAATGTATCTCTCTCCGTGTAGTCTTGCTCCTTTGTCGGCTGCGACGTGTTGTCCGCCCGGGCTCCTGGGTACAAATTCTTGAGTTAGTGCCTGGGTCATTACATGGGTAGTGACTGGATGATTACAGTACTGCAAGCAGAGTGCATACTGAATTTATAAGTGTTTGGGTTTTGGCGCACTGATTAGATAAGGACATGGGACTGGCTGGTTGATTGGAGGAGTGTATAGGTAGCAACAGGGAAATTACTGAACTGTATAGGTAGTGCTCAAGGGATTGTAGAAGTGCATGAGTTAGTGCCTGGGTCATTGCATGAGTACATGGGTACTGACTGGGTGATTAGAGTACTGCAAGGAGAGTGCATGGTGAATTTATAAGTGCTTGGGTTTTGGCGCAATGATTAGATAAGGACATGGGACTCGCTGGGTGATTGGAGGAGTGCATAAGTAGTAACAGGGAAATTACTAAACTGTATAGGTAGTGCTCAAGGGATTGTTGAAGTACATGACTTAGTGCCTGGGTCATTGCATGGGTAGTGACTGGATGATTAGAGTACTGCAAGGACAGTGCATGGTGAATTTATAAGTGCTTGGTTTTTCGCGCAGTAATTAAATAAATACATGAGACTGGCTGGGTGATTGGAGGAGTGCATAAGTAGTAACAGGGAGATTACTGAACTGTATAGGTAGTGCTCAAGGTATTGTAGAAGTGCATGAGTTAGTGCCTGGGTGATTGCATGTGTAGTGACTGGATGATTAGAGTACTGCAAGGAGAGTGCATGGTGAATTTATAAGTGCTTGGGTTTTGGCGCAGTGATTACATAAGGACATGAGACTGGCTGGGTGATTGGAGGAGTGCACGAGGAGTGACAGGGAGATTACTAAACTGTATAGGTAGTGCTCAAGGGATTGTAGAAGTGCATGAGTTAGTGCCTGGGTAATTGCATGAGTACATAGGTACTGCCTGGATGATTAGAGTACTGCAGGGAGAGTGCACGGTGAATTTATAAGTGCTTGGGTTTTGGCGGAATGATTAGATAAGGACATGGGACTGTTTGGGTGATTGGAGGAGTGCATAACTAGTAACAGGGAAATTACTAAACTGTATAGGTAGTGCTCAAGGGATTGTAGAAGTGCATGAGTTAGTGCCTGGGTCATTGCATTGGTAGTAACTGGATGATTAGAGTACTGCAAGGAGAGTGCATGGTGAATTTATAAGTGCTTGGGTTTTGGCGCAGTGATTAGATAAGGACATGAGACTGGCGGGGTGATTGGAGGAATGCATAGGTAGTAACAGGGAGATTACTGAACTGTATAGGTAGTGCTCAAGGGATTGTAGAAGTGCATGAGTTAGTGCCTGGGTTATTGCATGGGTAGTGACTGCATGATTAGAGTACTGCAAGGAGAGTGCATGGTGAATTGATAAGTGCTTGGGTTTTGGCGCAGTGATTAGATAAGGACATGAGACTGTTTGGGTGATTGGAGGAGTGCATAACTAGTAACAGTGAAATTACTAAACTGTATAGGTAGTACTCAAGGGATTGTAGAAGTGCATGAGTTAGTGCCTGAGTCATTGCATGAGTACATGGGTAGTGACTGCATGATTAGAGTACTGCAAGGAGAGTGCATGGTGAATTTATAAGTGCTTGGGTTTTAGCGCAATGATTAGATAAGGACATGGGCCTGGCTGGGTGATTGCAGGAGTGCATAGGTAGTAACAGGGAAATTACTGTACTGTATAGGTAGTGCTCAAGGGATTGTAGAAGTGCATGAGTTAGTGCCTGGGTCATTGCATGGGTAGTGACTAGATGATTAGAGTACTGCAAAGAGAGTGCATGGTAATTTTATAAGTGCTTGTGTTTTGGCGTAGTGATTACATAAGGACATGAGACTGGCTCGGTGATTGGAGGAATGCATAGGTAGTAACAGGGAGATTACTGAAGTGTATAGGTAGTGCTCAAGGGATTGTAGAAGTGCATGAGTTAGTGCCTGGGTCATTGCATGAGTGCATAGGTAGTGACTGGATGATTAAAGTGCTGCAAAGAGAGTGCCTGGTGAATTTATAAGTGCTTGGGTATTGGCGGAATGATTGGATAAGTGCATGGGACTGGCTTGGTAATTGGAGGAGTGCATAGGTAGTAACAGGGAGATTACTAAACTGTATAGGTAGTGCTCAAGGGATTGTAGAAGAGCATGAGTTAGTGCCTGGGTAACTGCATGAGTACATGGGTAGTGACTGGATGATCAACTATTGTAACAAAAGGCCCCCCTAGAGTACTTTGAGGTCCGAGAGGAGGGGGAACATCAAAACAACCTAATGCAATACCTCTGTACCGACCTATATACTTTGAGATGACCTAGTCAGGTTCAAACTCGCCTATATCCCAGAATAGTCTCTGTAAGTTAACACTACAAAGAATTACTTTTTATTACTTTTTATTTTTCAACAAAAAAAAATCTTTTAGACGTTAAAAGCATTTTTTATCTTTTTTCATTTTTAAATGCATAGCAACAATAAAACTTTATAGAAACAAACAATACATATCCATTTACTATCTTGATATATTCAAAATCAGTAACATTGGTTTACTCCTTGCATTTCTATTGTAAACACAGAATTTAGACAACGCCCACCAGCCTAGAGCTACTCATTTATATTACCATACTCTCTCATTCACACCACAAATGCACACTAACACATAAATTAAGAACAACAGAAATTCGACCCATTGAGGGGCCCTTGAGCTTATATTATGAAAGGCAAAGCGTGATATTTCCAGAGAAACAAAGGAGTTAGGTAAGTTCTCAAAACAAGCACTCCTCAGTAGTGGTAAAAGGTCTAGTCTACGCGCGTTTCGGTGGCCAAGCCGCCTTCCTCAGGACCAAGGTGTTGCGAATCTCATGATGGGCTGGGGGGGTCTAATATGATGTAGCTATTCCTTAATATTTAAGCGTCATAAAATATTCATGCTGGCTTGTATGTACCCGCGGCCAGCTATTTGTTTAAGTACCCTAAGGGAGGCGTATAGCCTCAGATGTTGTCGAGTCCAGATGGTTAGCGTGTTGATGTCATCTCCTTAAATTGGATTTTAAAAGTAACTAGCCCAGACAATTCTTGTTGTGTATGCTGCAATTGTCTCTTTCTTTTCTTGAGGAAAAATGTATCTCTCTCCGTGTAGTCTTGCTCCTTTGTCGGCTGCGACGTGTTGTCCGCCCGGGCTCCTGGGTACAAATTCTTGAGTTAGTGCCTGGGTCATTACATGGGTAGTGACTGGATGATTACAGTACTGCAAGCAGAGTGCATACTGAATTTATAAGTGTTTGGGTTTTGGCGCACTGATTAGATAAGGACATGGGACTGGCTGGTTGATTGGAGGAGTGTATAGGTAGCAACAGGGAAATTACTGAACTGTATAGGTAGTGCTCAAGGGATTGTAGAAGTGCATGAGTTAGTGCCTGGGTCATTGCATGAGTACATGGGTACTGACTGGGTGATTAGAGTACTGCAAGGAGAGTGCATGGTGAATTTATAAGTGCTTGGGTTTTGGCGCAATGATTAGATAAGGACATGGGACTCGCTGGGTGATTGGAGGAGTGCATAAGTAGTAACAGGGAAATTACTAAACTGTATAGGTAGTGCTCAAGGGATTGTTGAAGTACATGACTTAGTGCCTGGGTCATTGCATGGGTAGTGACTGGATGATTAGAGTACTGCAAGGACAGTGCATGGTGAATTTATAAGTGCTTGGTTTTTCGCGCAGTAATTAAATAAATACATGAGACTGGCTGGGTGATTGGAGGAGTGCATAAGTAGTAACAGGGAGATTACTGAACTGTATAGGTAGTGCTCAAGGTATTGTAGAAGTGCATGAGTTAGTGCCTGGGTGATTGCATGTGTAGTGACTGGATGATTAGAGTACTGCAAGGAGAGTGCATGGTGAATTTATAAGTGCTTGGGTTTTGGCGCAGTGATTACATAAGGACATGAGACTGGCTGGGTGATTGGAGGAGTGCACGAGGAGTGACAGGGAGATTACTAAACTGTATAGGTAGTGCTCAAGGGATTGTAGAAGTGCATGAGTTAGTGCCTGGGTAATTGCATGAGTACATAGGTACTGCCTGGATGATTAGAGTACTGCAGGGAGAGTGCACGGTGAATTTATAAGTGCTTGGGTTTTGGCGGAATGATTAGATAAGGACATGGGACTGTTTGGGTGATTGGAGGAGTGCATAACTAGTAACAGGGAAATTACTAAACTGTATAGGTAGTGCTCAAGGGATTGTAGAAGTGCATGAGTTAGTGCCTGGGTCATTGCATTGGTAGTAACTGGATGATTAGAGTACTGCAAGGAGAGTGCATGGTGAATTTATAAGTGCTTGGGTTTTGGCGCAGTGATTAGATAAGGACATGAGACTGGCGGGGTGATTGGAGGAATGCATAGGTAGTAACAGGGAGATTACTGAACTGTATAGGTAGTGCTCAAGGGATTGTAGAAGTGCATGAGTTAGTGCCTGGGTTATTGCATGGGTAGTGACTGCATGATTAGAGTACTGCAAGGAGAGTGCATGGTGAATTGATAAGTGCTTGGGTTTTGGCGCAGTGATTAGATAAGGACATGAGACTGTTTGGGTGATTGGAGGAGTGCATAACTAGTAACAGTGAAATTACTAAACTGTATAGGTAGTACTCAAGGGATTGTAGAAGTGCATGAGTTAGTGCCTGAGTCATTGCATGAGTACATGGGTAGTGACTGCATGATTAGAGTACTGCAAGGAGAGTGCATGGTGAATTTATAAGTGCTTGGGTTTAGCGCAATGATTAGATAAGGACATGGGCCTGGCTGGGTGATTGCAGGAGTGCATAGGTAGTAACAGGGAAATTACTGTACTGTATAGGTAGTGCTCAAGGGATTGTAGAAGTGCATGAGTTAGTGCCTGGGTCATTGCATGGGTAGTGACTAGATGATTAGAGTACTGCAAAGAGAGTGCATGGTAATTTTATAAGTGCTTGGGTTTTGGCGTAGTGATTACATAAGGACATGAGACTGGCTCGGTGATTGGAGGAATGCATAGGTAGTAACAGGGAGATTACTGAAGTGTATAGGTAGTGCTCAAGGGATTGTAGAAGTGCATGAGTTAGTGCCTGGGTCATTGCATGAGTGCATGGGTAGTGACTGGATGATTAAAGTGCTGCAAAGAGAGTGCATGGTGAATTTATAAGTGCTTGGGTATTGGCGGAATGATTGGATAAGTGCAAGGGACTGGCTTGGTAATTGGAGGAGTGCATAGGTAGTAACAGGGAGATTACTAAACTGTATAGGTAGTGCTCAAGGGATTGTAGAAGTGCATGAGTTATGCCTGGGTAACTGCATGAGTACATGGGTAGTGACTGGATGATCAACTATTGTAACAAAAGGCCCCCCTAGAGTACTTTGAGGTCCGAGAGGAGGGGGAACATCTAAACAACCTAATGCAGTACCTCTGTACCAACCTATATACTTTGAGATGACCTAGTCAGGTTCAAACTCGCCTATATCCCAGAATAGTCTCTGTAAGTTAACACTACGAAGAATTACTTTTTATTACTTTTTATTCATCAAAAAAAAAAAATCTTTTAGACATTAAAAGCATTTTTTATCTTTTTTCATTTTTAAGTGCATAGCAACAATAAAACTTTATAGAAACAAACAATACATATCCAGTTACTATCTTGATATATTCAAAATCAGTAACATTGGTTTACTCCTTAAATTTCTATTGTAAACACAGAATTTAGACAACTCCCACCAGCCTAGAGCTACTCATTTATACTACCATACTCTCTCATTCACACCACAAATGCACACTAACACATAAATTAAGAACAACAGAAATTCGACCCTGTGAGGGGCACTTGAGCTTATATTATGAAGGGCAAAGCGTGATATTTCCAGAGAAACAAAGGAGTTAGGTAAGTTCTCAAAACAAGCACTCCTCAGTAGTGGTAAAAGGTCTAGTCTACGCGTGTTTCAGTGGCCAAGCCGCCTTCCTCAGGACCAAGGTGTTGCGAATCTCATGATGGGCTGGGGGGGTCTAATATGATGTAGCTGTTCCTTAATATTTAAGCTTCATAAAATATTCATGCTGGCTTGTATGTACCCGCGGCCAGCTATTTGTTTAAGTCCCCTAAGTGAGGCGTATAGCCTCAGATGTTGTCGAGTCCAGATGGTTAGCGTGATGATGTCATCTCCTTAAATTGGATTTTAAAAGTAACTAGCCCAGACAATTCTTTGTTGTGTATGCTGCAATTGTCTCTTTCTTTTCTTGAGGAAAAATGTATCTCTCTCCGTGTAGTCTTGCTCCTTTGTCGTCTGCGACGTGTTGTCCGCGCGGGCTCCCGGGTTCAAATTCTTGAGTTAGTGCCTGGGTCATTACATGGGTAGTGACTGGATGATTACAGTACTGCAAGCAGAGTGCATACTGAATTTATAAGTGTTTGGGTTTTGGCGCACTGATTAGATAAGGACATGGGACTGGCTGGTTGATTGGAGGAGTGCATAGGTAGCAACAGGGAAATTACTGAACTGTATAGGTAGTGCTCAAGGGATTGTAGAAGTGCATGAGTTAGTGCCTGGGTCATTGCATGAGTACATGGGTACTGACTGGGTGATTAGAGTACTGCAAGGAGAGTGCATGGTGAATTTATAAGTGCTTGGGTTTTGGCGCAATGATTAGATAAGGACATGGGACTGGCTGGGTGATTGGAGGAGTGCATAACTAGTAACAGGGAAATTACTAAACTGTATAGGTAGTGCTCAAGGGATTGTTGAAGTGCATGACTTAGTGCCTGGGTCATTGCATGGGTAGTGACTGGATGATTAGAGTACTGCAAGGACAGTGCATGGTGAATTTATAAGTGCTTGGTTTTTCGCGCAGTAATTAAATAAATACATGAGACTGGCTGGGTGATTGGAGGAGTGCATAACTAGTAACAGGGAAATTACTAAACTCTATAGGTAGTGCTCAAGGGATTGTAGAAGTGCATGAGTTAGTGCCTGGGTAATTGCATGAGTACATAGGTACTGCCTGGATGATTAGAGTACTGCAGGGAGAGTGCACAGTGAATTTATAAGTGCTTGGGTTTTGGCGGAATGATTAGATAAGGACATGGGACTGTTTCGGTGATTGGAGGAGTGCATAACTAGTAACAGGGAAATTACTAAACTGTATAGGTATTGCTCAAGGGATTGTAGAAGTGCATGAGTTAGTGCCTGGGTCATTGCATGGGTAGTAACTGGATGATTAGAGTACTGCAAGGAGAGTGCATGGTGAATTTATAAGTGCTTGGGTTTTGGCGCAGTGATTAGATAAGGACATGAGACTGGCGGGGTGATTGGAGGAATGCATAGGTAGTAACAGGGAGATTACTGAACTGTATAGGTAGTGCTCAAGGGATTGTAGAAGTGCATGAGTTAGTGCCTGGGTTATTGCATGGGTAGTGACTGCATGATTAGAGTACTGCAAGGAGAGTGCATGGTGAATTGATAAGTGCTTGGGTTTTGGCGCAGTGATTAGATAAGGACATGAGACTGTTTGGGTGATTGGAGGAGTGCATAACTAGTAACAGTGAAATTACTAAACTGTATAGGTAGTACTCAAGGGATTGTAGAAGTGCATGAGTTAGTGCCTGGGTCATTGCATGAGTACATGGATAGTGACTGGATGATTAGGGTAATGCAAGGAGAGTGCATGGTGAATTTATAAGTGCTTGGGTTTTGGCGCAATGATTAGATAAGGACATGGGACTGGCTGGGTGATTGGAGGAGTGCATAGGTATTAACAGGGAAATTACTGAACTGTATAGGTAGTGCTCAAGGGATTGTAGAAGTGCATGAGTTAGTGCCTGGGTCATTGCATGAGTGCATGGGTAGTGACTGGATGATTAAAGTGCAGCAAAGAGAGTGCATGGCGAATTTATAAGTGCTTGGGTATTGGTGGAATGATTGGATAAGGACATGGGACTGGCTGGGTAATTGGAGGAGTGCATAGGTAGTAACAGGGAAATTACTAAACTGTATAGGTAGTGCTCAAGGGATTTTAGAAGTACATGAGTTAGTGCCTGGATCATTGCATGAGTACATGGGTAGTGACTGGATGATTACAGTACTGCAAGCAGAGTGCATACTGAATTTATAAGTGCTTGGGTTTTGGCGCACTGATTAGATAAGGAAATGGGACTGGCTGGTTGATTGGAGGAGTGCACAGGTAGTAACAGGGAAATTACTGAACTGTATAGGTAGTGCTAAATGGATTGTAGAAGTGCATGAGTTAGTGCCTGAGTCATTGCATGAGTACATGGGTAGTGACTGCATGATTAGAGTACTGCAAGGAGAGTGCATGGTGAATTTATAAGTGCTTGGGTTTTAGCGCAATGATTAGATAAGGACATGGGCCTGGCTGGGTGATTGCAGGAGTGCATAGGTAGTAACAGGGAAATTACTGTACTGTATAGGTAGTGCTCAAGGGATTGTAGAAGTGCATGAGTTAGTGCCTGGGTCATTGCATGGGTAGTGACTAGATGATTAGAGTACTGCAAAGAGAGTGCATGGTGATTTTATAAGTGCTTGGGTTTTGGCGTAGTGATTACATAAGGACATGAGACTGGCTCGGTGATTGGAGGAATGCATAGGTAGTAACAGGGAGATTACTGAAGTGTATAGGTAGTGCTCAAGGGATTGTAGAAGTGCATGAGTTAGTGCCTGGGTCATTGCATGAGTGCATGGGTAGTGACTGGATGATTAAAGTGCTGCAAAGAGAGTGCATGGTGAATTTATAAGTGCTTGGGTATTGGCGTGAATGATTGGATAAGTGCATGGGACTGGCTTGGTAATTGGAGGAGTGCATAGGTAGTAACAGGGAGATTACTAAACTGTATAGGTAGTGCTCAAGGGATTGTAGAAGTGCATGAGTTAGTGCCTGGGTAACTGCATGAGTACATGGGTAGTGACTGGATGATCAACTATTGTAACAAAAGGCCCCCCTAGAGTACTTTGAGGTCCGAGAGGAGGGGGAACATCAAAACAACCTAATGGAGTACCTCTGTACCGACCTATATACTTTGAGATGACCTAGTCAGGTTCAAACTCGCCTATATCCCAGAATAGTCTCTGTAAGTTAACACTACGAAGAATTACTTTTATTACTTTTTATTCATCAAAAAAAAAATCTTTTAGACATTAAAAGCATTTTTTATCTTTTTTCATTTTTAAGTGCATAGCAACAATAAAACATTATAGAAACAAACAATACATATCCAGTTACTATCTTGATATATTCAAAATCAGTAACATTGGTTTACTCCTTAAATTTCTATTGTAAACACAGAATTTAGACAACTCCCACCAGCCTAGAGCTACTCATTTATACTACCATACTCTCTCATTCACACCACAAATGCACACTAACACAAAAATTAAGAACAACAGAAATTCGACCCTGTGAGGGGCCCTTGAGCTTATATTATGAAGGGCAAAGCGTGATATTTCCAGAGAAACAAAGGAGTTAGGTAAGTTCTCAAAACAAGCACTCCTCAGTAGTGGTAAAAGGTCTAGTCTACGCGTGTTTCGTGGCCAAGCCGCCTTCCTCAGGACCAAGGTGTTGCGAATCTCATGATGGGCTGGGGTGTCTAATATGATGTAGCTGTTCCTTAATATTTAAGCTTCATAAAATATTCATGCTGGCTTGTATGTACCCTTGGCCAGCTATTTGTTTAAGTCCCCTAAGGGAGGCGTATAGCCTCAGATGTTGTCGAGTCCAGATGGTTAGCGTGATGATGTCATCTCCTTAAATTGGATTTTAAAAGTAACTAGCCCAGACAATTCTTTGTTGTGTATGCTGCAATTGTCTCTTTCTTTTCTTGAGGAAAAATGTATCTCTCTCCGTGTAGTCTTGCTCCTTTGTCGTCTGCGACGTGTTGTCCGCGCGGGCTCCCGGGTACAAATTCTTGAGTTAGTGCCTGGGTCATTACATGGGTTATGACTGGATGATTACAGTACTGCAAACAGAGTGCATACTGAATTTATAAGTGTTTGGGTTTTGGCGCACTGATTAGATAAGGACATGGGACTGGCTGGTTGATTGGAGGAGTGCATAGGTAGAAACAGGGAAATTACTGAACTGAATAGGTAGTGCTCAAGGGATTGTAGAAGTGCATGAGTTAGTGCCTGGGTCATTGCATGAGTACATGGGTACTGACTGGGTGATTAGAGTACTGCAAGGAGAGTGCATGGTGAATTAATAAGTGCTTGGGTTTTGGGGCAATGTTTAGATAAGGACATGGGACTGGCTGGGTGATTGGAGGAGTGCATAACTAGTAACAGGAAATTACTAAACTGTATAGGTAGTGCTCAAGGTATTGTTGAAGTGCATGACTTAGTGCCTGGGTCATTGCATGGGTAGTGACTGGATGATTAGAGTACTGCAAGGACAGTGCATGGTGAATTTATAAGTGCTTGGTTTTTCGCTCAGTAATTAAATAAGGACATGAGACTGGCTGGGTGATTGGAGGAGTGCATAAGTAGTCCCAGGGAGATTACTGAACTGTATAGGTAGTGCTCAAGGGATTGTAGAAGTGCGTGAGTTAGTGCCTGGGTGATTGCATGTGTAGTGACTGGATGATTAGAGTACTGCAAGGAGAGTGCATGGTGAATTTATAAGTGCTTGGGTTTTGGTGCAGTGATTACATAAGGACATTAGACTGGCTGGGTGATTGGAGGAGTGCACGAGGAGTGACAGGGAGATTACTAAACTGTATAGGTAGTGCTCAAGGGATTGTAGAAGTGCATGAGTTAGTGCCTGTGTCATTGCATGAGTACATGGGTAGTGACTGGATGATTAGAGTTCTGCAAGGAGAGTGCATGGTGAATTTATAAGTGCTTGGGTTTTGACGCAATGATTAGATAAGGACATGGGACTGGCTGGGTGATAGGAGGAGTGCATAGGTACTAACAGAGAGATTACTGAACTGTATAGGTAGTGCTCAAGGGGTTGTAGAAGTGCATGAGTTAGTGCCTGGGTCATTGCATAAGTACACTAAGCATACATACAACTGTATAAATAGAATCTGAACACATATATAACTCATTACATACTATCTAGCTAAGTAGATAAGTACAACATGCCAGAAAGGGTAATATATGGTGCTTTACTTTTGAGTTACATCTTGACCATTCAATCTACAAATATGCGACATCATTAAACTATACCTCTCAACAGACTTAAGAAAGAAGAGCAATTAACAACACCTTAAATGATCATTTTCAAAACCACACTTTTATTATACATCTTCAGGTTTGTATCTAAAATTATGTGCATGGTGAATTTATGAGTGCTTGGGTTTTGGCGCAGTGATTGGATAAGGACATGGGACTAGCTGGGTGATTGGAGGAGTGCATAAGTAGTAACAGGGACATTACTGAACTGTATAGGTAGTGCTCAAGGGATAATAGAAGTGCATGAGTTAGTGCCTGGGTCATTGCCTTAGTACATGGGTAGTGACTGGATCATTAGAATACTGCAAGGTGTGTGCATGGTGCGTTTATAAGTGCTTCAGTTTTGGCACAATCATTGGATAAGGACATGGGACAGGCTGGGTGATTGGAGGAGTGCATAGGTAGTAACAGGGTGTTTACCAAACTATATAGGTAGTGCTCAAGGGATTGTAGAAGTGCATGAGTTAGTGCCTGGGTCGTTGCATGACTACATGGGTACTGACTGGATGATTAGAGTACTGCAAGGAGAGTGCATACTGAATTTATAAGTGTTTGGGTTTTGACGCAATGATTAGATAAGGACATGGGACTGGCTGGGTGATAGGAGGAGTGCATAGGTAGTAACAGAGAGATTACTAACTGTATAGGTAGTGCTCAAGGGGTTGTAGAAGTGCATGAGTTAGTGCCTGGGTCATTGTATGAGTACACTAAGCGCTACATACAACTGTATAAATAGAATCTGAACACATAGATAACTCATTACATACTATCTGGCTAAGTAGATAAGTACAACATGCCAGAAAGGGTAATATATGGTGCTTTACTTTTGAGTTACATCTTGACCATTCAATCTACAAATATGCGACATCATTAAACTATACCTCTCAACAGACTTAAGAAAGAAGAGCAATTAACAACACCTTAAATGATCATTTTTAAAACCACACTTTTATTATACATCTTCAGGTTTGTATCTAAAATTATGTGCATGGTGAATTTATGAGTGCTTGGGTTTTGGTGCAGTTATTGGATAAGGACATGGGACTAGCTGGGTGATTGGAGGAGTGCATAAGTAGTAACAGGGAGATTACTGAACTGTATAGGTAGTGCTCAAGGGTTTATAGAAGTGCATGAATTAGTGCCTGGGTCATTGCCTTAGTACATGGGTAGTGACTGGATCATTAGAATACTGCAAGGTGTGTGCATGGTGCATTTATAAGTGCTTCAGTTTTGGCACAATCATTGGATAAGGACATGGGACAGGCTGGGTGATTGGAGGAGTGCATAGGTAGTAACAGGGTGTTTACCAAACTATATAGGTAGTGCTCAAGGGATTGTAGAAGTGCATGAGTTAGTGCCTGGGTCGTTGCATGGGTAGTGACTGGATGATTAGAGTACTGCAAGGACAGTGCATGGTGAATTTATAAGTGCTTGGTTTTTCGCGCAGTAATTAAATAAATACATGAGACTGGCTGGGTGATTGGAGGAGTGCATAACTAGTAACAGGGAAATTACTAAACTGTATAGGTAGTGCTCAAGGGATTGTAGAAGTGCATGAGTTAGTGCCTGGGTAATTGCATGAGTACATAGGTACTGCCTGGATGATTAGAGTACTGCAGGGAGAGTGCACAGTGAATTTATAAGTGCTTGGGTTTTGAGCGGAATGATTAGATAAGGACATGGGACTGTTTCGGTGATTGGAGGAGTGCATAACTAGTAACAGGGAAATTACTAAACTGTATAGGTATTGCTCAAGGGATTGTAGAAGTGCATGAGTTAGTGCCTGGGTCATTGCATGGGTAGTAACTGGATGATTAGAGTACTGCAAGGAGAGTGCATGGTGAATTTATAAGTGCTTGGGTTTTGGCGCAGTGATTAGATAAGGACATGAGACTGGCGGGGTGATTGGAGGAATGCATAGGTAGTAACAGGGAGATTACTGAACTGTATAGGTAGTGCTCAAGGGATTGTAGAAGTGCATGAGTTAGTGCCTGGGTTATTGCATGGGTAGTGACTGCATGATTAGAGTACTGCAAGGAGAGTGCATGGTGAATTGATAAGTGCTTGGGTTTTGGCGCAGTGAATAGATAAGGACATGAGACTGTTTGGGTGATTGGAGGAGTGCATAACTAGTAACAGTGAAATTACTAAACTGTATAGGTAGTACTCAAGGGATTGTAGAAGTGCATGAGTTAGTGCCTGGGTCATTGCATGAGTACATGGATAGTGACTGGATGATTAGGGTAATGCAAGGAGAGTGCATGGTGAATTTATAAGTGCTTGGGTTTTGGCGCAATGATTAGATAAGGACATGGGACTGGCTGGGTGATTGGAGGAGTGCATAGGTAGTAACAGGGAAATTACTGAACTGTATAGGTAGTGCTCAAGGGATTGTAGAAGTGCATGAGTTAGTGCCTGGGTCATTGCATGAGTGCATGGGTAGTGACTGGATGATTAAAGTGCAGCAAAGAGAGTGCATGGCGAATTTATAAGTGCTTGGTTATTGGTGGAATGATTGGATAAGGACATGGGACTGGCTGGGTAATTGGAGGAGTGCATAGGTAGTAACAGGGAAATTACTAAACTGTATAGGTAGTGCTCATTGATTTTAGAAGTACATGAGTTAGTGCCTGGATCATTGCATGAGTACATGGGTAGTGACTGGATGATTACAGTACTGCAAGCAGAGTGCATACTGAATTTATAAGTGCTTGGGTTTTGGCGCACTGATTAGATAAGGAAATGGGACTGGCTGGTTGATTGGAGGAGTGCACAGGTAGTAACAGGGAAATTACTGAACTGTATAGGTAGTGCTAAATGTATTGTAGAAGTGCATGAGTTAGTGCCTGAGTCATTGCATGAGTACATGGGTAGTGACTGCATGATTAGAGTACTGCAAGGAGAGTGCATGGTGAATTTATAAGTGCTTGGGTTTTAGCGCAATGATTAGATAAGGACATGGGCCTGGCTGGGTGATTGCAGGAGTGCATAGGTAGTAACAGGGAAATTACTGTACTGTATAGGTAGTGCTCAAGGGATTGTAGAAGTGCATGAGTTAGTGCCTGGGTCATTGCATGGGTAGTGACTAGATGATTAGAGTACTGCAAAGAGAGTGCATGGTGATTTTATAAGTGCTTGGGTTTTGGCGTAGTGATTACATAAGGACATGAGACTGGCTCGGTGATTGGAGGAATGCATAGGTAGTAACAGGGAGATTACTGAAGTGTATAGGTAGTGCTCAAGGGATTGTAGAAGTGCATGAGTTAGTGCCTGGGTCATTGCATGAGTGCATGGGTAGTGACTGGATGATTAAAGTGCTGCAAAGAGAGTGCATGGTGAATTTATAAGTGCTTGGGTATTGGCGGAATGATTGGATAAGTGCATGGGACTGGCTTGGTAATTGGAGGAGTGCATAGGTAGTAACAGGGAGATTACTAAACTGTATAGGTAGTGCTCAAGGGATTGTAGAAGTGCATGAGTTAGTGCCTGGGTAACTGCATGAGTACATGGGTAGTGACTGGATGATCAACTATTGTAACAAAAGGCCCCCCTAGAGTACTTTGAGGTCCGAGAGGAGGGGGAACATCAAAACAACCTAATGCAGTACCTCTGTACCGACCTATATACTTTGAGATGACCTAGTCAGGTTCAAACTCGCCTATATCCCAGAATAGTCTCTGTAAGTTAACACTACGAAGAATTACTTTTTATTACTTTTTATTCATCAAAAAAAAAAAATCTTTTAGACATTAAAAGCATTTTTTATCTTTTTTCATTTTTAAGTGCATAGCAACAATAAAACATTATAGAAACAAACAATACATATCCAGTTACTATCTTGCTATATTCAAAATCAGTAACATTGGTTTACTCCTTAAATTTCTATTGTAAACACAGAATTTAGACAACTCCCACCAGCCTAGAGCTACTCATTTATACTACCATACTCTCTCATTCACACCACAAATGCACACTAACACAAAAATTAAGAACAACAGAAATTCGACCCTGTGAGGGGCCCTTGAGCTTATATTATGAAGGGCAAAGCGTGATATTTCCAGAGAAACAAAGGAGTTAGGTAAGTTCTCAAAACAAGCACTCCTCAGTAGTGGTAAAAGGTCTAGTCTACGCGTGTTTCGGTGGCCAAGCCGCCTTCCTCAGGACCAAGGTGTTGCGAATCTCATGATGGGCTGGGGGTGTCTAATATGATGTATCTGTTCCTTAATATTTAAGCTTCATAAAATATTCATGCTGGCTTGTATGTACCCTTGGCCAGCTATTTGTTTAAGTCCCCTAAGGGAGGCGTATAGCCTCAGATGTTGTCGAGTCCAGATGGTTAGCGTGATGATGTCATCTCCTTAAATTGGATTTTAAAAGTAACTAGCCCAGACAATTCTTTGTTGTGTATGCTGCAATTGTCTCTTTCTTTTCTTGGAGGAAAAATGTATCTCTCTCCGTGTAGTCTTGCTCCTTTGTCGTCTGCGACGTGTTGTCCCGCGCGGGCTCCCGGGTACAAATTCTTGAGTTAGTGCCTGGGTCATTACATGGGTTATGACTGGATGATTACAGTACTGCAAACAGAGTGCATACTGAATTTATAAGTGTTTGGGTTTTGGCGCACTGATTAGATAAGGACATGGGACTGGCTGGTTGATTGGAGGAGTGCATAGGTAGAAACAGGGAAATTACTGAACTGTATAGGTAGTGCTCAAGGGATTGTAGAAGTGCATGAGTTAGTGCCTGGGTCATTGCATGAGTACATGGGTACTGACTGGGTGATTAGAGTACTGCAAGGAGAGTGCATGGTGAATTAATAAGTGCTTGGGTTTTGGGGCAATGTTTAGATAAGGACATGGGACTGGCTGGGTGATTGGAGGAGTGCATAACTAGTAACAGGGAAATTACTAAACTGTATAGGTAGTGCTCAAGGTATTGTTGAAGTGCATGACTTAGTGCCTGGGTCATTGCATGGGTAGTGACTGGATGATTAGAGTACTGCAAGGACAGTGCATGGTGAATTTATAAGTGCTTGGATTTTCGCTCACTAATTAAATAAGGACATGAGACTGGCTGGGTGATTGGAGGAGTGCATAAGTAGTCCCAGGGAGATTACTGAACTGTATAGGTAGTGCTCAAGGGATTGTAGAAGTGCGTGAGTTAGTGCCTGGGTGATTGCATGTGTAGTGAATGGATGATTAGAGTACTGCAAGGAGAGTGCATGGTGAATTTATAAGTGCTTGGGTTTTGGTGCAGTGATTACATAAGGACATTAGACTGGCTGGGTGATTGGAGGAGTGCACGAGGAGTGACAGGGAGATTACTAAACTGTATAGGTAGTGCTCAAGGGATTGTAGAAGTGCATGAGTTAGTGCCTGTGTCATTGCATGAGTACATGGGTAGTGACTGGATGATTAGAGTTCTGCAAGGAGAGTGCATGGTGAATTTATAAGTGCTTGGGTTTTGACGCAATGATTAGATAAGGACATGGGACTGGCTGGGTGATAGGAGGAGTGCATAGGTACTAACAGAGAGATTACTGAACTGTATAGGTAGTGCTCAAGGGGTTGTAGAAGTGCATGAGTTAGTGCCTGGGTCATTGCATAAGTACACTAAGCATACATACAACTGTATAAATAGAATCTGAACACATATATAACTCATTACATACTATCTAGCTAAGTAGATAAGTACAACATGCCAGAAAGGGTAATATATGGTGCTTTACTTTTGAGTTACATCTTGACCATTCAATCTACAAATATGCGACATCATTAAACTATACCTCTCAACAGACTTAAGAAAGAAGAACAATTAACAACACCTTAAATGATCATTTTCAAAACCACACTTTTATTATACATCTTCAGGTTTGTATCTAAAATTATGTGCATGGTGAATTTATGAGTGCTTGGGTTTTGGCGCAGTGATTGGATAAGGACATGGGACTAGCTGGGTGATTGTAGGAGTGCATAAGTAGTAACAGGGACATTACTGAACTGTATAGGTAGTGCTCAAGGGATAATAGAAGTGCATGAGTTAGTGCCTGGGTCATTGCCTTAGTACATGGGTAGTGACTGGATCATTAAAATACTGCAAGGTGTGTGCATGGTGCGTTTATAAGTGCTTCAGTTTTGGCACAATCATTGGATAAGGACATGGGACAGGCTGGGTGATTGGAGGAGTGCATAGGTAGTAACAGGGTGTTTACCAAACTATATAGGTAGTGCTCAAGGGATTGTAGAAGTGCATGAGTTAGTGCCTGGGTCGTTGCATGACTACATGGGTACTGACTGGATGATTAGAGTACTGCAAGGAGAGTGCATACTGAATTTATAAGTGTTTGGGTTTTGACGCAATGATTAGATAAGGACATGGGACTGGCTGGGTGATAGGAGGAGTGCATAGGTAGTAACAGAGAGATTACTAACTGTATAGGTAGTGCTCAAGGGGTTGTAGAAGTGCATGAGTTAGTGCCTGGGTCATTGTATGAGTACACTAAGCGCTACATACAACTGTATAAATAGAATCTGGACACATAGATAACTCATTACATACTATCTGGCTAAGTAGATAAGTACAACATGCCAGAAAGGGTAATATATGGTTCTTTACTTTTGAGTTACATCTTGACCATTCAATCTACAAATATGCGACATCATTAAACTATACCTCTCAACAGAGTTAAGAAAGAAGAGCAATTAACAACACCTTAAATGATCATTTTTAAAACCACACTTTTATTATACATCTTCAGGTTTGTATCTAAAATTATGTGCATGGTGAATTTATGAGTGCTTGGGTTTTGGTGCAGTTATTGGATAAGGACATGGGACTAGCTGGGTGATTGGAGGAGTGCATAAGTAGTAACAGGGAGATTACTGAACTGTATAGGTAGTGCTCAAGGGTTTATAGAAGTGCATGAATTAGTGCCTGGGTCATTGCCTTAGTACATTGGTAGTGACTGGATCATTAGAATACTGCAAGGTGTGTGCATGGTGCATTTATAAGTGCTTCAGTTTTGGCACAATCATTGGATAAGGACATGGGACAGGCTGGGTGATTGGAGGAGTGCATAGGTAGTAACAGGGTGTTTACCAAACTATATAGGTAGTGCTCAAGGGATTGTAGAAGTGCATGAGTTAGTGCCTGGGTCGTTGCATGACTACATGGGTACTGACTGGATGATTAGAGTTCTGCAAGGAGAGTGCATGGTGAATTTATAAGTGCCTGAGTTTTGGTGCAGTGATTGGATAAGGACATGGGACTGGCTTGGTGATTGGAGGAGTGCACGAGGAGTGACAGGGAGATTACTAAACTGTATAGGTAGCGCTCAAGGGATTGTAGAAGTACATGAGTTAGTGCCTGGTCATTGCATGAGTACATGGGTACTGACTGGATGATTAGAGTACTGCAAGGAGAGTGCATGGTGAATTTATAAGTGCTTGGGTTTTGACGCAATGATTAGATAAGGGCATGGGACTGGCTGGGTGATAGGAGGAGTGCATAGGTAGTAACAGAGAGATTACTGAACTGTATAGGTAGTGCTCCAGGGGTTGTAGAGGTGCATGAGTTAGTGCCTGGGTCATTGCATGAATACACTAAGCATACATACAACTGTATAAATAGAATCTGAACATATAGATAACTCATTACATACTATCTAGCTAAGTAGATAAGTACAACATGCCAGAAAGGGTAATATTTGGTGCTTTACTTTTGAGTTACATCTTGACCATTCAATCTACAAATATGCGACATCATTAAACTATACCTCTCAACAGACTTAAGAAAGAAGAGCAATTAACAACACCTTAAATGATCATTTTTAAAACCACACTTTTATTATACATCTTCAGCTTTGTATCTAAAATTATGTGGCATCATTCAACTATACCTTTGCTTAGACTACAAAAAGAAACCTAATTAACAGCACCTTATTTCACCATTCTATCTTTAAATATATGCCATCATTTAACTTTACCTTCTGTACAAACTAATAACATTAACCTAATTAATAACACCTTATATGATCATCTTTCAAACACCACAGTTGTGCTGCATCTTTATCAAAGTATCTATAATTATGCAGTATCATTCAACTATACCTTTGTAGAGAGAGAGAAAAATGAAGCCTAATAAACTACACCGTATATGAACATCTTTCAAAATACACATTTGTACTGCATCTTCAACCAACTATCTAAAAATATGCGGCATCATTCAGCCATACCTTTAAACAGACTTAAAAAACAAGCTTAATTAATTACATAAGTAATCATCTTTAAAAATACACATATTACTGTACAGACTGTTTTTTAAACAAACTTCAAGTACAATGAAACTAATTCCAATATACATCTCTACATTTAATAATATATTTCAAACAACACAGTTTTAGAATAATGTCAAATCTTTTTAAATAAACCTCAAAAATATTTAACTCACCTTGCAAATAAATCTGTTGAATGAAAAATCTCACACACTCAGACAGGATTTTCTTTTACACACAGTCAATATAAATCACCAGACTCTGCAAGGTGAAACCAGTAATGGCAAGGTTTCCTCTCTTTTTCCATACAAATACACATAAGCAACAAATGACATTGCTTCCCAGAGATTTTAAAATTGTAAAACACATTTCCATTGGTCACAGATAATAACCCTTATCAACTGACTTCTTCACCCCTTCTGCTTAGTGTCAGTTTCCATAGCAACAGGTCATGCAACATTCAACTTAACTGACAGGTCACAAGTTCACCACACAATGTTGCAAATGAGAACAGCAGGTGTGGTTGGCTTTGCAAAACATGACCTTATCCTTTCTGCTGTACCTTTCAAACATTTTTTACTAACCAATAAGAAACTTGCTTTTTAAACAAAGTAAAATGCACCCTATTTTTGAATGTACAATGTTCTTAAACAGCCAATCAATTCTCTACTTTCTTAAAAACAGCATCTTCTCCACCATTTTAGATATCTCTCATTCTACCAACTGACTACCTCAGCTACAGACATCTTTTCATTACCTACAGTCATCACTTCAAGATGCTTTCAGTGGCGATTGTTGGGCACAGCTATTTTTTCTGGTCAAAAGGTATGCAGAACGCAGAGGTATTGACAAAGACCTGGCTTTGCAAAATGTAGACATTAAATGGATTGGACAAAGAGGATTAAAGTGGCACCAATTGATGCCTTTGGTTAAAACCTTTTTGCATCTCCAACCCCCTGACCTCATGATTGTGCATTGTGGTGGCAATGACCTAGGCACATTGACTGGGGTAGGTCTGGAAATGCTAATGAAGGACACCTTTGCAGAATTGATGTTGCTTTTCCCCCAAACTGTCTTTGTATACTCTAACATATGCCAAAGACAGAAATAGAAGTGGTCCAATCAATTTTGTCCTCAGATTGAGAAAGCTAGAAAAAATGTCAATAAAGCTGTTTCTGCTTAC
Source organism: Calotriton arnoldi (assembly GCA_963921515.1). Lineage (NCBI taxonomy): Eukaryota > Metazoa > Chordata > Amphibia > Caudata > Salamandridae > Calotriton > Calotriton arnoldi. The sequence continues at coordinate 110,435 of CAWUFW010021234.1, forward strand.
CTCAGAGACCATACGATGGGCTCCATCTATAACAACAATCTTCGTTTCAATATGGATGGCATCTACAGAAGTGATGGAGTACACTTCACTGATGAAGGCAACAGAGTGTTTATAACAGCCTGAAGCTCTGCATCCGCACTTACATGTAGCTACAACAATCTCCCAATGAAAACAAGGGCTCTTTTTAGAGCCACTCAATAACCCAACATATAAGCTAGGTTTATATGAAAAAAATGTATTTTTTTTTGCTTGGAATCGCGCACCCAGCGCGACTAACGGAGCCGCGCACCCCTCGCGTTCACACTAGGGGCCGCGCTGGGAGCCGCGCACCCCTCGCGTTCACACTAGGGGGCCGCACTGGGAGCCATGCACCCCTCGCATTCACACTTGGGGAGCCGCGCACCCCTCGCGTTTACACTAGGGGCCGCGCTGAGCGCCGTGCACCCCTCGCGTTTACACCAGGGGAGCCACGCACCCCTCGCGTTTACACTAGGGGGCCGCGCTGAGCGCCATGCACCCCTCGCATTTACACCAGGGGGCCGCGCTGAGCTCCGCACATGGGTCGCGACTCCAAGCTTTGGCGAAAAAAACAAACTGTCTACTATTATTAATTTATATTCGCCCCGGGGACCCCATCCCCCGGGACATGTCAATTTTTTAATTTTTTTTATAAAAAGGAAGGGGGACTGCGTGGCCCCCCTCCCAGGCCATTTTTGGCCCCGGGGACCCCATCCCCCGGGGCATAGCCTCACAGTTGGGTACCGTGGGGGGAGCCCCAATGCCCCCACGGTCCCACCGGCTCCCAGCCTCCTGCGGGAGCCGGCATTTCTTTTCCACAATGGGAGCTGCTGCTGGCTCCCCTTGTGGAAAAGCAATCCTGCTTTGCTTCATAGAAGCAAGAGCAGGTTTCCCTGCTCTCGCTTCCATGAAGCAATGTAGGAGTTTGCAATGACAGGGCGGGAGCCCCACGGCTCCCGCCCTGTCATTGCAAACAGCAGTGTCCCGGGGGTGGGCACCCCGGGACACTGCAAGAGCCGGCCCTGGGGGGTGGCGGTCCCTAGGGCCATCGAGGGCTCCTGGAGGGGGGCCGCGTGGCCCCATCCCTCCTTTTCATTGCCCCGGGTAAGTGGTGGTCCCCGGGGCCTGGGGGACCGCAATGGATCCCGTATTTAAATATTAACTGCCCCGGGGAGGTGGCGATCCCTGGGCCCCCACACATTAATTCGCGAGAAAACGACAGTCCACGCTTCTTTTTTTTTAATTTTCTCGGCAGGGTTCGCGACCCCAACGTGACTTCTGCCGTTTTTAAAAATATATATATATTTTTGTCCCTGGGGGTCCTTTTGGAACCCCCTAAGCAGCCCTAGGGGGTCAGGGTGTTTCTACCCTGCCCCCTTTTCTTCATTTTACACTTTGTTTTACTGTTTTCTTGTGACTCGATTCTACCGAGTCACAAGATGGCTGCCAACACTTCCTGGTTTGGAGTGTTGGCAGCCAATTAGAATGAAGCTCGTGGTCGAGTGGGTTCGTGACTACTGAACAGATTTACACCATTTAACAAAAAGGTCTCTTTCTGAACCAAGACCTACCTTTTTGCCAAATTTTGTGTAATTCCGTACAGCAGCTCGGGCTGTAGCTTTGTCTGAAGTTTCCTATGGAAAATAACATGGGGAAAACGCGTTTTGGGACCCCCCTTTTTCTCGGCCCCCGCTTGGCAAATCACCCCAAAATTTTCAAACTGATCACTAGTTTTGAAAATTTCGCGAAGATTCGTCAGCCGGCGCCAAAGTTATTGGGAAAACAAAAACGCTTTTCCTATGGAAACTAGGTCCTAACTATAACTACCTACTGGCGACCGCCAGTAGGTAATATATATATATATATATATATATATATATATATATATATATATATATATATATATATATATATATATATATATATTATCTACTGGCGGTCGCCAGTAGATAGTTATAGTTAGGACCTATTTTCCATAGGAAATCCGCGACATTCTATTTGAAATAACTCTCTTGCCGGTTGACGAATCTTCGCGAAATGTTCAAACTTTATGGCCCGCTCCGGTCCGCTCCTACCCTGAAAGTCTCGGGGTGATTCATCAAGCGGGGGCCGAGAAAAAAGGGGGGTCCCAAAACGTGTTTTCCCCATTCATTTTCCCATAGGAAATTTTAGACACGGCTACAGCCCGAACTGCTGAACGGAATTACACCAAATTTGGCAAAGAGGTAGTTCTTGGTTCAGAAAGAACCCTTTTGTTAAATGGTGTAAATCCGTTCAGTAGTTGTGAGAAATTAAAAAAATAAGAGTAAAAAATCAATTTCCCATAGGAAACTTTATGCAAGGCTACAGCTCGAACTGCTGAACGGAATTACACCAAATTTGGCAAAGAGGTAGTTCTTGGTTCAGAAAGAACCCTTTTGTTAAATGGTGTAAATCCGTTCAGTAGTTGCTGAGAAAATCAAAAGTAAAAACACATATATATCTGGGCGGAGCCTAACCACACATGTCATCGTGAGATCTGATTGGCTGTCAGCACTTCATCCTGGAATTGCTGGCAGCCATCTTGAGACCAATATACATGATAGTACCCCATTGAAATGCCTTGTAGTGAATCAAAGATTTTGAGGGTTACCAAAAGGAGAACTATTAAGGGTGATAACAGACTTTAGTTACATTAGAATTCATTTGTTGATGGTACCATACTAATTTCAGGAATTGTGGTGTGTTCTAAGGTGATTTTACCCTGTGAAAAACCTTCTGCTGGGATATCATGAATCATGTTTGAGAGAAAACTATTTTCACATGCTTGTCCCATACAGTTTTGGAAGGTGCTCCAGAAGCTAAAATGAGAGCATATTTTCTGTAAATTCACATTATCTTTCTCAGTCATGTGAGAATGAAGTCTGACATTCTCAGTAAAACATGTACATCCAACAAGGGCAGAGACTGTCAGTTGATTCCTTTGTGTTCTACTGCAGCTTCCCAGAGTGTTCTAAAGAACAACTAGAGTGCTAACAGCCTTACTTATGACAAAAGTATGGCACACCTGAAGCCATCTTGATTGGAATAAACTGGTAACACTTAAAACATTTAATTTAAAAAGGAACAAAATGATGGGGTTCATTTTGTCATAGAAATTATGGTTAGTGCTATAGAAAGAAAAATTAGGACATGTTTCAAGTGAGATCTCAAATATCTTCCTGTTATATTTCAACAGGAGCAGCCTGTCAGTTGATGCCTTTGTGTTCTACTGCAGCTTCCCAGAGTGTTCTAAAGAACAACTAGAGTGCTAACAGCCTTACTTATGACAAAAGTATGGCACACCTGAAGCCATCTTGATTGGAATAAACTGGTAACACTTAAAACATTTAATTTAAAAAGGAACAAAATGATGGGGTTAATTTTGTCATAAAAATTATGATTAGTGCTGTAGAAAGAAAAATTAGGACATGTTTCAAGTGTGATCTCAAATATCTTCCTGTTATATTTCAACAGGAGCAGCCTGTCAGTTGATGCCTTTGTGTTCTACTGCAGCTTCCCAGAGTGTTCTAAAGAACAACTAGAGTGCTAACAGCCTTACTTATGACAAAAGTATGGCACACCTGAAGCCATCCTGATTGGAATTAACTGGTAACACTTAAAACATTTAATTTAAAAAGGAACAAAATGAGGGGGTTCTTTTTTAAATAGAAATTATGGTTAGTGCTGCAGAAAGAAAAAATTAGGGCATGTTTTAAGTGAGATCTCAAATCCTCTTCTATTTCATTAGAAAATTCTGACATGCAGACTGAAACAATCACTTTCAATACCAGCAGCAGACTTCCAGTTAACTCCCTGGTGAGCAGTAGCTTTAGTACAGTGATCTAATGAGCAACTAGAGTGCTAACATTCTGAATTTATGGCAAATGTGAGACACATCTGAATGCCTTCTTGATGGAATCAAAGTAAAAACTGAAAGCATTTCCTACTGAGGAGACTGCAGTAAATGAGGAAATTAGTAAACTTCATAACAAAGAAGTCTTCCAAGATGGCCACCAGAGAAAAAATAGCCCAAATGTAGCACAAATATTACCCAGATGTAGCCCACATATAGCCCAATGACAAAAGTGTGCAAAACACTTTTTATTTTTAGTTTTTTTGCAGTTTTATGTAGTGCAGACTGGTCAGGTATTGGAGCGTTGCATTTTAAAACATGACCCCCTACACTACAAAAACACTACTGCACTACTCTAAACCCTAAAACACTACCCCAGCACGACTCCCTACACTACACAAGCACCACTGCACTATCCTAAACCCTAAAACACTACCCCCAGCATGACCCCCTACACTACACAAACACCACTGCACTACCCTAAACCCTAAAACACTACCCCCAGCACGATCCCCTACACTACCCAAACACCACTGCACTAACCTAAATCCTAAAACAATACCCCCAGCACGACCCCCTACACTACCCAAACACCACTGCACTACCCTAAAACATGACCCCTACACTACACAAACACCACTGCACTACCCTAAACCCTAAAACACTACCCCCAGCACGACCCCCTACACAGCCCGAACACCACTGCACTGCCCTAAACCTTGAAACACCAGCCCCTGCACGACCCCCTACACTGTTCGAACACCACTGCACTGCCCTAAACCCTGAAACACCACCCCCAGCATGACCCCCTACACTGCCCGAACACCACTGCACTGCCCTAAACCCTGAAACACCACCCCCTTCACGAACCCCTACACTGCCCGAACACCACTGCACTGCCCTAAACCCTGAAACACCACCCCCAGCACGGCCCCCTACACTGCCCAAACACCACTGCACTGCCCTAAACCCTGAAACACTATCCCCAGCAAGACCCCCTACACTGCCCAAACACCACTCCACTGCCCTAAACCCTGAAACATCACCCCCAGCAAGACCCCCTACACTGCCCGAACACCACTGCCCTAAACCCTGAAACACCACCCCCAGCACGACCCCCTACACTGCCCGAACACCACTGCACTGCCCTAAACCCTGAAACACCACCCCAAGCACGACCCCCTACACTGCATGAACACCACTGCTCTGCCCAAAACCCTGAAACACCAGCCCTAGCACGACCCCCTACACTGCCTGAACACCACTGCACTGCCCTAAACCCTGAAACACCAGCCCCAGCACGACCCCCTACACTGCCCGAACACCACTGCACTACCCTAAACCCAGAAACACCACCCCCAGCACGACCCCTACACTGCCTGAGCACCACTGCACTGCCCTAAACCCTGAAACACCAGCCCCAGCATGACCCCCTACACTGCCCGAACACCACTGCACTGCCCTAAACCCTAAAACACCAGCCCCAGCACGACCACCTACACTGCACGAACACCACTGCACTGCCCTAAACCCTGAAACACCAGCCCCAGCATGACCCCCTACACTGCCCGAACACCACTGCACTGCCCTAAACCGTGAAACACTAGCCCCAGCACGACCCCCTACACTGCCAGAACACCATTGCACTGCCCTAAACCCTGAAACACCAGCCCCAGCACAACCCCCTACACTGCCCGAACACTACTGCATTGCCCTAAACCCTGAAACACCACCCCGTGCACGACCCCCTACACTGCCCGAACACCACTGCACTGCCCTAAACCCTGAAACACCACCCCCAGCACGACACCCTACACTGCCCGAACACCACTGCACTGCCCTAAACCCTGAAACACCATTCCCCCTGCACGAACCCCTACACTGCCCGAACACTACTGCACTGCCCTAAACCCTGAAACACCATCCCCAGCACGACCCCCTACACTGCACGAACACCCCTGCACTGCCCTAAACCCTGAAACACTACCCCCAGCTAGACCCCCTACACTGCCCGAACACCACTGCACTGCCCTAAACCCTGAAACATCACCCCCAGCAAGATCCCCTACACTGCCCGAACACCACTGCCCTAAACCCTGAAACACCACCCCCAGCAAGACCCCCTACACTGCCCGAACACCACTGCACTACCCTAAACCCTACAACACTACCCCCAGCACGACCCCCTACACTACACAAGCACCACTGCACTACCCTAAACCCTAAAACACTACCCCAAGAACGAACCCCTACACTGCCCGAACACCACTGCACTGCCCTAAACCTTGAAACACCAGCCCCTGCACAACCCCCTACACTGTTCGAACACCACTGCACTGCCCTAAACCCTGAAACACCACCCCCAGCACGACCCCCTACACTGCCGAACACCACTGCACTGCCCTAAACCCTGAAACACCACCCCCTTCACGACACCCTACACTGCCCGAACACCACTGCACTGCCCTAAACCCTGAAAAACCACCCCCAGCACGGCCCCCTACACTGCCCAAACACCACTGCACTGCCCTAAACCCTGAAACACTATCCCCAGCAAGACCCCCTACACTGCCCAAACACCACTCCACTGCCCTAAACCCTGAAACATCACCCCCAGCAAGACCCCCTACACTGCCCGAACACCACTGCCCTAAACCCTGAAACACCACCCCCAGCACGACCCCCTACACTGCCCGAACACCACTGCACTGCCCTAAACCCTGAAACACCACCCCCAGCACGACCCCCTACACTGCCCGAACACCACTGCTCTGCCCAAAACCCTGAAACACAAGCCCCAGCACGACCCCCTACACTGCCCGAACACCACTGCACTGCCCTAAACCCTGAAACACCAGCCCCAGCACGACCCCCTACACTGCCCGAACACCACTGCACTACCCTAAACCCATAAACACCACCCCCAGCACGACCCCCTACACTGCCTGAGCACCACTGCACTGCCCTAAACCCTGAAACACCAGCCCCAGCATGACCCCCTACACTGCCCGAACACCACTGCACTGCCCTAAACCCTGAAACACCAGCCCCAGCACGACCACCTACACTGCACGAACACCACTGCACTGCCCTAAACCCTGAAACACCTGCCCCAGCATGACCCCCTACACTGCCCGAACACCACTGCACTGCTCTAAACCGTGAAACACTAGCCCCAGCACGACCCCCTACACTGCCAGAACACCATTGCACTGCCCTAAACCCTGAAACACCAGCCCCAGCACAACCCCCTACACTGCCCGAACACCACTGCACTGCCCTAAACCCTGAAACACCACCCGTGCACGACCCCCTACACTGCCCGAACACCACTGCACTGCCCTAAACCCTGAAACACCACCCCCAGCACGACACCCTACACTGCCCGAACACCACTGCACTGCCCTAAACCCTGAAACATCACCCCCAGCAAGACCCCCTACACTGCCCGAACACCACTGCCCTAAACCCTGAAACACCACCCCCAGCAAGACCCCCTACACTGCCCGAACACCACTGCACTGCCCTAAACCCTGAAACACCAGCCCCAGCACAACCCCCTAAATTGCCCGAACACCACTGCACTGCCCTAAACCCTGAAACACCACCCCCTGCATGACCCACTACACTGCCCGAACACCACTGCACTGCCCTAAACCCTGAAACACCATTCCCCCTGCACGACCCCCTACACTGCACGAACACCCCTGCACTGCCCTAAACCCTGAAACACTACCCCCAGCAAGACCCCCTACACTGCCCGAACACCACTGCACTGCCCTAAACCCTGAAACATCACCCCCAGCAAGACCCCCTACACTGCCCGAACACCACTGCCCTAAACCCTGAAACACCACCCCCAGCAAGACCCCCTACACTGCCCGAACACCACTGCACTGCCCTAAACCCTGAAACACCAGCCCCAGCACGACCCCCTACATTGCCCGAACACCACTGCACTGCCCTAAACCCTGAAACACCTCCCCTTGCATGACCCACTACACTGCCCGAACACCACTGCACTGCCCTAAACCCTGAAACACCACCCCCAGCACGACCCCCTACACTGCCCGAACACCATTGCACTGCCCTAAACCCTGAAACACCACCCCTGCACGACCCCCTACACTGCCCGAACACTACTGCACTGCCCTAAACCCTGAAACACTGCCCCCAGCATGACCCCCTACACTGCACGAACACTACTGCACTGCCCTAAACCTTGAAACACCAGCCCCAGCAAGACCCCCTACACTGCCCGAACACCACTGCACTGCCCTAAACCCTGAAACATCACCCCCAGCAAGACCCCCTACACTGCCCGAACACCACTGCCCTAAACCCTGAAACACCAGCCCCAGCAAGGCCCCCTACACTGCCCGAACAACACTGCAGTGCCCTAAACCCTAAAACACCACCCCCAGCACGACCCCCTACACTGCCCGAACACCACTGCACTGCCCTAAACCGTGAAACACTAGCCCCAGCACGACCCCCTACACTGCCAGAACACCATTGCACTGCCCTAAACCCTGAAACACCAGCCCCAGCACAACCCCCTACACTGCCCGAACACTACTGCATTGCTCTAAACCCTGAAACACCACCCCGTGCACGACCCCCTACACTGCCCGAACACCACTGCACTGCCCTAAACCCTGAAACACCACCCCCAGCACCACACCCTACACTGCCCGAACACCACTGCACTGCCCTAAACCCTGAAACACCATTCCCCTGCACGAACCCCTACACTGCCCGAACACTACTGCACTGCCCTAAACCCTGAAACACCATCCCCAGCACGACCCCCTACACTGCACGAACACCCCTGCACTGCCCTAAACCCTGAAACACTACCCCCAGCTAGACCCCCTACACTGCCCGAACACCACTGCACTGCCCTAAACCCTGAAACATCACCCCCAGCAAGACCCCCTACACTGCCCGAACACCACTGCCCTAAACCCTGAAACACCACCCCCAGCAAGACCCCCTACACTGCCCGAACACCACTGCACTACCCTAAACCCTACAACACTACCCCCAGCACGACCCCCTACACTACACAAGCACCACTGCACTACCCTAAACCCTAAAACACTACCCCCAGAACGAACCCCTACACTGCCCGAACACCACTGCACTGCCCTAAACCTTGAAACACCAGCCCCTGCACAACCCCCTACACTGTTCGAACACCACTGCACTGCCCTAAACCCTGAAACACCACCCCCAGCACGACCCCCTACACTGCCGAACACCACTGCACTGCCCTAAACCCTGAAACACCACCCCTTCACGACACCCTACACTGCCCGAACACCACTGCACTGCCCTAAACCCTGAAACACCACCCCCAGCACGGCCCCCTACACTGCCCAAACACCACTGCACTGCCCTAAACCCTGAAACACTATCCCCAGCAAGACCCCCTACACTGCCCAAACACCACTCCACTGCCCTAAACCCTGAAACATCACCCCCAGCAAGACCCCCTACACTGCCCGAACACCACTGCCCTAAACCCTGAAACACCACCCCCAGCACGACCCCCTACACTGCCCGAACACCACTGCACTGCCCTAAACCCTGAAACACCACCCCCAGCACGACCCCCTACACTGCCCGAACACCACTGCTCTGCCCACAACCCTGAAACACAAGCCCCAGCACGACCCCCTACACTGCCCGAACACCACTGCACTGCCCTAAACCCTGAAACACCAGCCCCAGCACGACCCCCTACACTGCCCGAACACCACTGCACTACCCTAAACCCATAAACACCTCCCCCAGCATGACCCCCTACACTGCCTGAGCACCACTGCACTGCCCTAAACCCTGAAACACCAGCCCCAGCATGACCCCTACACTGCCCGAACACCACTGCACTGCCCTAAACCCTGAAACACCAGCCCCAGCACGACCACCTACACTGCACGAACACCACTGCACTGCCCTAAACCCTGAAACACCTGCCCCAGCATGACCCCCTACACTGCCCGAACACCACTGCACTGCTCTAAACCGTGAAACACTAGCCCCAGCACGACCCCCTACACTGCCAGAACACCATTGCACTGCCCTAAACCCTGAAACACCAGCCCCAGCACAACCCCCTACACTGCCCGAACACCACTGCACTGCCCTAAACCCTGAAACACCACCCGTGCACGACCCCCTACACTGCCCGAACACCACTGCACTGCCCTAAACCCTGAAACACCACCCCCAGCACGACACCCTACACTGCCCGAACACCACTGCACTGCCCTAAACCCTGAAACATCACCCCCAGCAAGACCCCCTACACTGCCCGAACACCACTGCCCTAAACCCTGAAACACCACCCCCAGCAAGACCCCCTACACTGCCCGAACACCACTGCACTGCCCTAAACCCTGAAACACCAGCCCCAGCACAACCCCCTAAATTGCCCGAACACCACTGCACTGCCCTAAACCCTGAAACACCACCCCCTGCATGACCCACTACACTGCCCGAACACCACTGCACTGCCCTAAACCCTGAAACACCATTCCCCCTGCACGACCCCCTACTCTGCACGAACACCCCTGCACTGCCCTAAACCCTGAAACACTACCCCCAGCAAGACCCCCTACACTGCCCGAACACCACTGCACTGCCCTAAACCCTGAAACATCACCCCCAGCAAGACCCCCTACACTGCCCGAACACCACTGCCCTAAACCCTGAAACACCACCCCCAGCAAGACCCCCTACACTGCCCGAACACCACTGCACTGCCCTAAACCCTGAAACACCAGCCCCAGCACGACCCCCTACATTGCCCGAACACCACTGCACTGCCCTAAACCCTGAAACACCTCCCCTTGCATGACCCACTACACTGCCCGAACACCACTGCACTGCCCTAAACCCTGAAACACCACCCCCAGCACGACCCCCTACACTGCCCGAACACCATTGCACTGCCCTAAACCCTGAAACACCACCCCTGCACGACCCCCTACACTGCCCGAACACTACTGCACTGCCCTAAACCCTGAAACACTGCCCCCAGCATGACCCCCTACACTGCACGAACACTACTGCACTGCCCTAAACCTTGAAACACCAGCCCCAGCAAGACCCCCTACACTGCCCGAACACCACTGCACTGCCCTAAACCCTGAAACATCACCCCCAGCAAGACCCCCTACACTGCCCGAACACCACTGCCCTAAACCCTGAAACACCACCCCCAGCAAGACCCCCTACACTGCCCGAACAACACTGCAGTGCCCTAAACCCTAAAACACCACCCCCAGCACGACCCCCTACACTGCCCGAACACAACTGCTCTGCCCAAAACCGTGAAACACCAGCCCCAGCACGACCCCCTACACTGCCCGAACACCACTGCACTGCCCTAAACCCTGAAACACCAGCCCCAGCATGACCCCCTACACTGCCCGAACACCACTGCACTGCCCTAAACCCTAAAACACCAGCCCCAGCACGACCACCTACACTGCACGAACACCACTGCACTGCCCTAAACCCTGAAACACCAGCCCCAGCATGACCCCCTACACTGCCCGAACACCACTGCACTGCCCTAAACCGTGAAACACTAGCCCCAGCACGACCCCCTACACTGCCAGAACACCATTGCACTGCCCTAAACCCTGAAACACCAGCCCCAGCACAACCCCCTACACTGCCCGAACACTACTGCATTGCCCTAAACCCTGAAACACCACCCCGTGCACGACCCCCTACACTGCCCGAACACCACTGCACTGCCCTAAACCCTGAAACACCACCCCCAGCACGACACCCTACACTGCCCGAACACCACTGCACTGCCCTAAACCCTGAAACACCATTCCCCCTGCACGACCCCCTACACTGCCCGAACACTACTGCACTGCCCTAAACCCTGAAACACCATCCCCAGCACGACCCCCTACACTGCACGAACACCCCTGCACTGCCCTAAACCCTGAAACACTACCCCCAGCTAGACCCCCTACACTGCCCGAACACCACTGCACTGCCCTAAACCCTGAAACATCACCCCCAGCAAGACCCCCTACACTGCCCGAACACCACTGCCCTAAACCCTGAAACACCACCCCCAGCAAGACCCCCTACACTGCCCGAACACCACTGCACTACCCTAAACCCTACAACACTACCCCCAGCACGACCCCCTACACTACACAAGCACCACTGCACTACCCTAAACCCTAAAACACTACCCCCAGAACGAACCCCTACACTGCCCGAACACCACTGCACTGCCCTAAACCTTGAAACACCAGCCCCTGCACGACCCCCTACACTGTTCGAACACCACTGCACTGCCCTAAACCCTGAAACACCACCCCCAGCACGACCCCCTACACTGCCGAACACCACTGCACTGCCCTAAACCCTGAAACACCACCCCCTTCACGACACCCTACACTGCCCGAACACCACTGCACTGCCCTAAACCCTGAAACACCACCCCCAGCACGGCCCCCTACACTGCCCGAACACCACTGCACTGCCCTAAACCCTGAAACACTATCCCCAGCAAGACCCCTACACTGCCCAAACACCACTCCACTGCCCTAAACCCTGAAACATCACCCCCAGCAAGACCCCCTACACTGCCCGAACACCACTGCCCTAAACCCTGAAACACCACCCCCAGCACGACCCCCTACACTGCCCGAACACCACTGCACTGCCCTAAACCCTGAAACACCACCCCCAGCACGACCCCCTACACTGCCCGAACACCACTGCTCTGCCCAAAACCCTGAAACACAAGCCCCAGCACGACCCCCTACACTGCCCGAACACCACTGCACTGCCCAAACCCTGAAACACAAGCCCCAGCACGACCCCCTACACTGCCCGAACACCACTGCACTACCCTAAACCCATAAACACCACCCCCAGCACGACCCCCTATACTGCCTGAGCACCACTGCACTGCCCTAAACCCTGAAACACCAGCCCCAGCATGACCCCCTACACTGCCCGAACACCACTGCACTGCCCTAAACCCTGAAACACCAGCCCCAGCACGACCACCTACACTGCACGAACACCACTGCACTGCCCTAAACCCTGAAACACCAGCCCCAGCATGACCCCCTACACTGCCCGAACACCACTGCACTGCCCTAAACCGTGAAACACTAGCCCCAGCACGACCCCATACACTGCCAGAACACCATTGCACTGCCCTAAACCCTGAAACACCAGCCCCAGCACAACCCCCTACACTGCCCGAACACCACTGCACTGCCCTAAACCCTGAAACACCACCCGTGCACGACCCCCTACACTGCCCGAACACCACTGCCCTGCCCTAAACCCTGAAACACCACCCCCAGCACGACACCCTACACTGCCCGAACACCACTGCACTGCCCTAAACCCTGAAACATCACCCCCAGCAAGACCCCCTACACTGCCCGAACACCACTGCCCTAAACCCTGAAACACCACCCCCAGCAAGACCCCCTACACTGCCCGAACACCACTGCACTGCCCTAAACCCTGAAACACCAGCCCCAGCACGACCCCCTACATTGCCCGAACACCACTGCACTGCCCTAAACCCTGAAACACCACCCCTGCATGACCCACTACACTGCCCGAACACCACTGCACTGCCCTAAACCCTGAAACACCATTCCCCCTGCACGACCCCCTACTCTGCCCGAACACTACTGCACTGGCCTAAACCATGAAACACCATCCCCAGCACGACCCCCTACACTGCACGAACACCCCTGCACTGCCCTAAACCCTGAAACACTACCCCCAGCAAGACCCCCTACACTGCCCGAACACCACTGCACTGCCCTAAACCCTGAAACATCACCCCCAGCAAGACCCCCTACACTGCCCGAACACCACTGCACTGCCCTAAACCCTGAAACACCTCCCCTTGCATGACCCACTACACTGCCCGAACACCACTGCACTGCCCTAAACCCTGAAACACCACCCCCAGCACGACCCCCTACACTGCCCGAACACCATTGCACTGCCCTAAACCCTGAAACACCACCCCCTGCACGACCCCCTACACTGCCCGAACACTACTGCACTGCCCTAAACCCTGAAACACCGCCGCCAGCATGACCCCCTACACTGCACGAACACTACTGCACTGCCCTAAACCTTGAAACACCAGCCCCAGCAAGACCCCCTACACTGCCCGAACACCACTGCACTGCCCTAAACCCTGAAACATCACCCCCAGCAAGACCCCCTACACTGCCCGAACACCACTGCCCTAAACCCTGAAACACCACCCCCAGCAAGACCCCCTACACTGCCCGAACAACACTGCAGTGCCCTAAACCCTAAAACACCACCCCCAGCACGACCCCCTACACTGCCCGAACACAACTGCTCTGCCCAAAACCTTGAAACACCAGTCCCAGCACGACCCCCTACACTGCCCGAACACCACTGCACTGCCCTAAACCCTGAAACACCACCCCCAGCATGACCCCCTACACTGCCCGAACACCACTGCACTGCCCTAAACCCTGAAACACCACCCCCAGCAGGACCGCCTACACTGCCTGAAAACCACTGCACTGCCCTAAACCCTGAAACACCAGCCCCAGCACGACCCCCTACACTGCCCGAACACCACTGCACTGCCCTAAACCCTCAAACACCAGCCCCAGCACGACCCCTACACTGCCCGAACACCACTGCCCTGCCCTAAACCCTGAAACACCACCCCCAGCACGACACCCTACACTGCCCGAACACCACTGCACTGCCCTAAACCCTGAAACATCACCCCCAGCAAGACCCCCTACACTGCCCGAACACCACTGCCCTAAACCCTGAAACACCACCCCCAGCAAGACCCCCTACACTGCCCGAACACCACTGCACTGCCCTAAACCCTGAAACACCACCCCCTGCATGACCCACTACACTGCCCGAACACCACTGCACTGCCCTAAACCCTGAAACACCATTCCCCCTGCACGACCCCCTACTCTGCCCGAACACTACTGCACTGGCCTAAACCATGAAACACCATCCCCAGCACGACCCCCTACACTGCACGAACACCCCTGCACTGCCCTAAACCCTGAAACACTACCCCCAGCAAGACCCCCTACACTGCCCGAACACCACTGCACTGCCCTAAACCCTGAAACATCACCCCCAGCAAGACCCCCTACACTGCCCGAACACCACTGCACTGCCCTAAACCCTGAAACACCTCCCCTTGCATGACCCACTACACTGCCCGAACACCACTGCACTGCCCTAAACCCTGAAACACCACCCCCAGCACGACCCCCTACACTGCCCGAACACCATTGCACTGCCCTAAACCCTGAAACACCACCCCCTGCACGACCCCCTACACTGCCCGAACACTACTGCACTGCCCTAAACCCTGAAACACCGCCCCCAGCATGGCCCCCTACACTGCACGAACACTACTGCACTGCCCTAAACCTTGAAACACCAGCCCCAGCAAGACCCCCAAAACTGCCCGAACAACACTGCACTGCCCTAAACCCTGAAACATCACCCCCAGCAAGACCCCCTACACTGCCCGAACACCACTGCCCTAAACCCTGAAACACCACCCCCAGCAAGACCCCCTACACTGCCCGAACAACACTGCACTGCCCTAAACCCTAAAACACCACCCCCAGCACGACCCCCTACACTGCCCGAACACAACTGCTCTGCCCAAAACCTTGAAACACCAGTCCCAGCACGACCCCCTACACTGCCCGAACACCACTGCACTGCCCTAAACCCTGAAACACCACCCCCAGCATGACCCCCTACACTGCCCGAACACCACTGCACTGCCCTAAACCCTGAAACACCACCCCCAGCAGGACCGCCTACACTGCCTGAAAACCACTGCACTGCCCTAAACCCTATAACACCAGCCCCAGCACGACCCCCTACACTGCCCGAACACCACTGCACTGCCCTAAACCCTCAAACACCAGCCCCAGCACGACCCCCTACACTGCCCGAACACCACTGCACTACCCTAAACCCTGAAACACCAGCCCCAGCAAGACCCCCTACACTGCCCGAACACCACTGCGCTGCCCTAAACGCTGAAACATCAGCCCCAGCAAGACCCCCTACACTGCGCGAACACCATTGCTCTGCCCTAAACCCTGAAACACCACCCCCAGCAAGACCCCCTACACTGCGCGAACACCACTGCACTAAACCCGGAAACACCAGCCCCAGCAAGACCACCTACACTGCCCGAACACCACTGCACTGCCCAAAACCCTGAAACACCACCCCCAGCACGACACCCTACACTGCCCGAACACCACTGCACTGCCCTAAACCCTGAAACACCACCCCCAGCACGATCCCTACACTGCCCGAACACCACTGCACTGCCCTAAACCCTGAAACACCACCGCCCTGCACGACCCGCTACACTGCCCGAACACCACTGCACTGCCCTAAACCCTAAAACTCTACCCCCAGCATGACCCCCTACACTGCCCGAACACCACTGCACTGCCCTAAACCCTGACTCACCACCCCCTGCACGACCCCCTACACTGCCCGAACACCACTACACTGCCCTAAACCCAGAAACACCACCCCCAGCACGACCCCATACACTGCCCAAATAC